>JAJOOO010011417.1:0-38852 GCA_029582685.1 Solanum piurae
ATTACTGTTAAGTCTATTTTGCCTATGTCTCAATTCTTGTCTTTTTGCTATAATTATTTCAGTAAGTTTTTGTCTATATTCGTTATTCATTGTATCTTTAATTATTGAATATATTTATATTCTATTTTAGATATATTATCTATTAATTGATCTAATTTGTTGTTATCAGTTTTTGTGATATTGAGTTGTTTGTATTCTGGATACATTTTATTTAATTTTCTTAACTTTCTACTAGTATGTTTCTTCTTATATTTCTTTTCATCCATGGCTCTGTAATCTTGATGTCTCTTTAATATTATTTATGATATATTCTAGATATAACATATATTGGGTTCTTAGGTACATATATAAATTATTTTCCATTAATTGTTCTAATAGTTTTATATCTTCCATTGCTTCTGTCCAATATTGTAAATATTTGTAATTCATTTTAATATGAATATTCTATTAAATCATATAGGTCTATCCTTTCATTATCTAAATATAGATCTTGTAAATCTATTTCATACCATGTTTGGTTCAATAATTCTTTACCCACATGATTTATATTAAGAATATATGCATGTTGTATGAAATCTATGTAAATGCTTTAAGGACACTTTGAGAGTAAAGTATCAATGATTATGATATGGTTGTTTTGTTGATTGAAAGGACATTTTAATGAACACAAATGTGAAAGGCTTTCTCACATTGAATGATTCTAGGTTTAAAGGCTTGCTTACCTAAAATGAATCTAGACTAAAGAATAAAAATTAATGAGGCAAGCGGTGATCACCCATGACCTCTAGATATGTAGGATATGAGGTGATTTCCCATATTCTTTAGAGAATAGTCAGAGGTAAATATACCTTCTCTAATATTGGACATGGATGCAAGTACCCAAGATACTTTATAATTAAAAGGTGTGGAGGTGAATACCCGCATCATATGATGATTGGGCATGGACGAGAATACCCGTGACCATATATAAGCGAAGCAAGAGGCTACTACCCATTAGCCTTTAAGTAAAGCAAGAGGCGACTACCCATGAGCCTTTATGAAAAGGAAAGGAGGTGATTTCCTCATGTCTATAAAACATAACCTAAAGATGAGAATGAGAGATGATGAGCTTGTAGGATGGCCTAAGGCGGCCTACTATGATGAGCGAGACTAATGGGAGATTACCCATTTCTCGGCTAAGTATGCTTGAGTTTCTTTCCTTGATATGTATGACTAGAGGTGATGACCTATGTATTAACTAAGAACAAGTTGAGGTTACTTGAGACGTGTTCCTCTTATACTATGATGATGTATGTTCATTGAATATGCTTATGACTTATGTTGTTATCTCTTATGGTTATGGTATATGTCTTTTGTTGACTAATGCCTATGTTATGATTATGTTGATAATTTATTCTAGCTCTCATATTTAGTACATTTTTGTACTAACACATACTCTTGCCTACATTCTTATAAAATGTAGGGTCCATCGATATTGACTTCCGTCCTCGTGGTTAGGATCTTCGTAGAACAAGCAAGTGAATATTTGGTGAGTCCTCATAGCATTGAGGATTTGACCACCTTTCCTTTATGTCTTTCAATTTTATGTTAGAACTATTGTATGGGTTGTCCTTAACACTTTCATGTATTAGATAGTTTAAGACAAGTGTTAAAGACTTCCGCTTCATTTTATGAAACTTTGAAGTTATTGAAAATATTTTAAATTTTTGCACCATTTTCTATTATCTTATGTCATGATATTCTAAGTGGCTTGTATGAGGCCTCTCAGGGTCTCTTACGCCATGTTATATCTAGGGTGTACCCCTAGGTAGTGACAACTTTGGTAATCAGAGCACAAGGTTTAGAATGGTTCTAGGATGTCTCAAAACCACCTCTAGTATAGTCTTGGTAATAAGTGTGAAGCGCACCACATTTATGAATGAGAGGCTGTGAGATGTGTAGGAAACTTCAAACTTCACTTCTTTATTACTCTAAGTCGTTCCATAAAGTTTAACTCTATAAGGTCTTTCTATTAATCCTTACCCGATGGTCTATAGGATATGACTACTAGAAGGGCTAATGCTAGAAGGGTGGAGGGAGAAAATGTTGATCAAGAGGTTCCTCCTCAAGTTCTGATTGACCCATTGAATGAAAATGTAACAAATGAGGAGTTTAGGTCGGCTTTCCAAGTGTTAGCTCAGGTTGTGATGGCCCAAGCCAATAGAGAGGTGGTAGCCCCCATGAACCTAAATGTGGGTACGACGATGATAAGAGTGAGAGACTTTACAAAAATTAACCCTACCAAATTTTATGGCTCCAAAGTTGAGGAAGATCCTCAAGAGTTTATCGATGAAGTCTATAAAATACTTGCTATTGTGGGAGTGACTCCAGTAGAAAAGGTGAAGTTGGCTGCTTATCAACTCAAAGGGGTTGCTCATATTTGGTTCAATCAATGGAAAGAGGCAAAGCCAGAAGGAGCGGGTTCCATAGAATGGAAAAGGTTCAAGAGTGCTTTTCTTGATAGATATTTCCCTCTTGAGATGAGAGAGGCCAAAGTAATTGAGTTCATTAATCTTCGGCAAGGTAATTTGAGTGTTAAGGAATATGCTTTGAGGTTCACACAATTGTCAAAGTATGTTCCCTCTATTATGGAAGACCCTAGGGCTAAGATGAGTAAGTTTGTTTCGAGAGTGTCTGATTTGGTTGTAAAAGAATGTCACACGGCTATGCTTGTCCATGACATGGAAATTTCTCGTATTATGGTTCATGCCCAACAGATCGAAGAGGAAACACTTAAGGAGAGGTCTAGAAGGCTTAAGAGGGAAATAATGGATGATGGTAACTTCTCATATGCAAGGTCTGATGGACATGGTTGTTCTAAGTTTCGACAAAGGTTTTTCGGACAAGATTCCTTTAATGATCCTATGTTCAACAAAGAAAGTGTGTCTAACCCTAAGCCTCAAGGAGGTGGTAATGGGCTTTTATTTCCAGATTGTGGTGAGTGTGGGAGAAAACATTAGGGCTAATGTCTAGCGGGTTCCAATGTTTGTTTTGGTTGTGGTAAAATGGATCACAAGATAAGGCATTGTCCTTCAGCTGCTAAGAATGAGGGAGATAGTTGTAGGTCTCAACCTAATTAATCATCCAAACCTAGGGGTTCAGGTGAAAATACCCCAAAGCAAAATAGGTTTTATGCTCTCCAAGCTAGAGGTGAGCAAGAGTGTCCCCCGGATGTGACTATCGATATATATTTTATGCTTTAGTAGATTCCGATGTTGCTTTGTCTTATGTGACTTGATAGGACTTGATGTGCTAGACTTTGATGTTGTCTTTATTATGGATTGACTACATTATTTTTTATGTTTTATTGATAGTAGAACCCGATGTGATAATCATGAGTTTTGGGTGTGTTGAAAAGATTTGATGAATAAGGTGTTTAGATAATACCTTAATGTGTTATGTTAGTAGACTCCTATGAAGGGTAGTATTATAGTTCACCATGATTTAGAATCATCCTGTGTGATGGAAGTGAAAGCCTAGTGATAACTTGATCCGTCCTTTGAATTGAAAGAAACGATGCTTAGAAAGTCTGTTTATGCTTCCTCCCAAGGGGGAGATGGTGTGCTTAAATAGAAAGGTCATTGAGTGTTCCTAATGTTCATGATTTGTGTTTACTTGAAATTCTCACCTTTGAAAGGTGTAATGAGTTTCAGAAGTTTAGTCCCCATTTTATAAGCCCATATGAGATCTTAGACTGGGAAGTTAAGAAATAGAAGAACAAGGAAGTTATTTCCATGAGAATGTTATGGAGGGATCTTTTAGTTGAGGGTGCTACTTGGGAGGCTGAGGCCAATAAGATGTCCCGATATCCTCATCATTTTTCCTTCTACTCCTTCTTCAGCTTGAGATGAAGAGTTCCTCATGGTTTGTTCTTTGTGTGAAGTGATGTGTGTTTTATGTGTTCTCCATGTTCTCCTTATGTTATGCATGTTCATGAAAACTTGTGTTTTGAAATAAAATGAGTGTGTATAATTGATTTTCCTCAAGTTGTAGTGCATTGAGTATGAGGTGCCTATAGGCTTCATGAGATGATTTGTGAAACATGTTGTAGCTTGGAGTTGAGAGATTCCTCCTTGGATGAATGTCATGAGTATAGATGACATATAGGCTCCATGAGATTGGGTTGAGCATGCTTGTAGCTTGGTGATGGTAAGTTCCTCCTTGAACATGAGAAATGTTAAGGTTTAATGCATTTTTGGTTGTTAGATGTAGTTCCTACCATCCATGTGATGCATTGAGAATGTTTAGCTTGGAGTGATGATTCCTACTTGGTTGTGTGCATTTAGATGAGTTGCATGCATGATGGGTTGCTAGTATTGAGTCGTTTCCCTTAAGAAGTACCTAGAACGTCATTCGAGCATGAATGATCCCAAGGGGAAAATAAGTAACACCCCAGATTCAAAATAGAGGGATTAGCATGTTAGAACTTCAAGGTGCCACCTCACAAGGACCAACCATGGGCACATGAAGAGGTCCCCAAAGAAACTGCCTGAGGCAGTGAACCATGGCCAGGACCCACGCCCCATGGATGGGTCCACGGCTCATGGCTAGGGGTCTGTCCATGGCCCAAATTCTCAATCAAGACCACGCCCAACTAGGACCCACCTTAGGTCCATCCATGGTCCATTGGTGGGGTCTCGTGGGTGAGCCTGTTGGGACGGTTAAGTTGAGAGCTTATGAGTCTTTTCCAATTTTAATTAAATTAAAGTGGTGTCGATTTGCCTAAATTTAAAACACCTATATAAGTATTTTTAATTCCCAAAAACCTCATTCAAGTCATTCTCTCGAATCCCAAAAGAAAACCCAGAACTCCTCTAAAAAATTCACTCTCAAGAAATTGGAAGAAGAAGGAAGAAGTTGAAGCTAGGTCAAGTTCAAGTATCCATTCTTCCCAGCTTGGTAGGCTTTGTAATCAAGGTATGATTGCTTATTCATTCATGAAATCCTTTCATCCATGGAGCCCTTATGAATTCTCAAATTTAGAAGAAGAATTCCCCAATTCTAGTTAGGGTTTCTTCTAATTTTATGGGTATTGATCCAATTGAGTGGATTATGATTGATTATGATTGAATTGATAGGATTACATCTGTTCAGGATGAATTTACATGTACCCATGCCTAACCCAGGTCTAGAAAGATGAATTTGATGAAATTGGATTTTATGCCATGAAAGGGAAAATTGAGGATTTAGATGTAATCTTTTATTATTGTTATAACACATTGTAGATTGATTGAATTATAAGTATATAGACATGAATTGATTGAGATTAATGTATGCATGATGGACCATGATTTTTAGAGATAGAGATTGGGGGCTATATGATGAAGTATGATTAGATTGCTTAAGATTTAAGCATATAAATGTGAATTGAAGGAGATCAAGTATATATGATGAATTATGACTTGTAGGCTTTGATGATTATAATTTCCTTGATACTAAGGCATGTATTATGAATGATAATTAGTAGAGATTTTATACTAAAGCTAATATGATGAGCTATGATGATTAGGGCTTTGAGAGTAAAGCTTGTATGATGATTGTAGATTGTAGGTAGGATTGTGGTGGAAGGATTTACCCACATGATCTATATTTAGAATGTATGCATGTTGTATGAAATCTATGTAAATGTTTTAAGGACACTTTGAGAGTAAAATGTAAATGATTATGATATGGTTGTTGTGTTGATTGAAAGGACATTCTCATGAACACATATGAAGTTTAATGTGAAAGGCTTTCTCACAGTGAATGATTCTTGGTTGAAAGGGTTGCTTACCTAAAATGAATCTAGACTAAATACGAAAATTGATGAGGCAAGCGGTTGTAACACCTCATATGTTTAAGGTCGTCCTTTGTTCGGTATCAAAGGATTACGATCTTAAATTTTAGAATTTTATTTATAACGTCGGAGATGATCTAGGAATGTTGGATTTGAATGGGAATTCAATAAATATATAATCTTTAGTTCCTTCAATAAAATGATTTAACTGCTTATGGAATAAAAATTGGGTTAGTGACGATATTATTGTGAATGTATTTTCTTTACAAATGTTTTATAAATTATTAAGTTTTTTTAACAGAGATAAAAAAAAGTATATTTATGTCAAGAAATTATTATTATTACATAAGGTGGGCTTTATTTAAAATATTTTTTTTTGACTAATTGTAACATATGTAAAAAGTTATATATATTTTATCAGGAACCTACAAAAAATTTGAGTGTATACTTAGCGGGATAAGAATAATGTTATATTGGTACATCACATCACGTGGAAGTGTTGGAGGAGTGCACAAAGTTTGCTCTTATTTAAGATTTACACCTACATTCAATTTGTTTTTTTAATAATAAAGAATTAAGATCAAAAGTTTGCACTTAGCTGGCAATATCGGTTTTTTATATTTATCTCTAAGAGTACTGTAATATGGGGGGAGGGGGGACAAGAGAAAAAAGAGTTCCAAGAGCCTCTGTTCACATTAGAAATTAAAGTAGATTTCATAGGAAAATATCTAGAGCTTTTTATGTTAAGCATCAAAATAAATTGATTATCTACTCAAGTCTTTCAATCTTGGATTCTAGGTATGTGAGGCTTTTTTTCCCTTTCCTTTTGGCATTATTCTTGAAGATTGGTGATTTTTATGCTAGCATGATATCAAAGAGTTGGTTGTTAGATGTCTATAAATATTGTAGAAGGTTATTCCTTTTGAAACTCATATTCGAATAATATTGATTTGGAGTTAAGTTAAGAGACCAGAGAGGTTGTATATATTATCAGAAGGATCAGATTCTTCTGATGTCCAAATTGATTGTTGCGTTGTGGTTATATTACGATATTTGGAGTACATCTATGATGTGTTAAGTCAGTGGAATAAATGGAAACTAACTTTTTATGAGTTGCATTCAAATTGAATAAAGAACAAAATAATGCAGTACTACAACTATTTGTATGCAGTATTATTTGCTTCCTTTCTATCTCCAACCAAAATTACTAATGGGAAATTCTAATGTGTGGTAACTCTTACCTATAGAAATGCTATATGTTTATGGTTGTTGGTAATAAATAATTATTGAAACAATCTGTTATTTGACGAGAGCAACTGAATGGTGAGTTGTAGAATCATCACGAGCTTCCATGAGGACTAATAGTTGCTCTACTTTATTTGAGTTCTTATAACTTTGGATATTGACATGAAGTTATCTTAGACATATGTTTCATGCCTTTAAGGCTAGGGACTGGGGTGTATGCCTACACCATATGCATTCATGCCATTGAGGTTGGGGATCGGAGTGTACGCCTACATAACATGCATTCATGCCATTGAGGCTAGGATCGGGGTGTTCGCCTACACCACATGCATAGTTATTGCCTTGTCTTTGATGCTATGGAGCGGGTGTTCGCCTACACCATAATGCATTGCATTGCATTTCATACTCATGTGTGGAGTGGGATGAGTTATGGTCAACTGAGTACATGACACTTAAAGCTTGGTAAGTTGTTGCCGTTTTGGTGATATGAAATAAATCATGAGAAGGGAGGTTGGCTTCGACTTATTGGTGGCATGGAATTCATTTTCTTGATTTAGTTATTTTGTTCTACTATTTTATTGCCTTGTATATTCGGTACATTATTTTGTACTGATGCCCCAAGCTTGGGTCACTGCCTTTATGCCTGCAGGTACTAGCCTACAGGTAGATCCGAACCTGCGCTAGTTGGTTGGAGCTCAACTTTGTTGGTAAGCTCCACTTCCTTCAGAGTTACCAAATTTTGGTTTTGTGTATATATAGTGTTGTAGGGTAGGTCGGGGCCCTGTCCCAATCCTATGACTACTATCTTAATCGTAGAGGCTTGTAGATTGTAGTGGCAAGTTGTGGGTTTGGGTTGGGTTTGTCGGCTAGATGGTCAGTTGAGTTCCTCTTATGTTTTTAGCCTTGTAGGCCTTATGTATATATTGTGTGTATTGTGTTGGCCTTCGTGTATTATTTTTCCAACAACCTTGTCGATATGTTATTTTATCTCCTTGTTGCTTTTAAATTATGAACGGTAGGTGTTGTTCGGGCCTCATCGGCCTTGACTTGTTACATGGTAGTACTTGATTTGGTTTCAGCCATTTGCACAGTTAAGTGAGAAACCGGGTGCCAAGCGCTCCTCTCGGAGTTTGGGGTGTGACAATCTTAGTATCAGAGCGACGTCGTGTCCTAGGGAGTCTACTAGCCGTGTTTATTAGCGTCTTGATTATCAGTATGTTGTGCACCATACTTATAATCAGGAGGCTATGGGGTATATAGGAGTTGTTACCCTTTCTTCTTATCCCTAATAGCTCTATAAGGCTAAGTCCTAGGAGCTAAGAGTTGAGTTCACATATATTATTTGTATGCACGAATGCCTGTGACTCGAAAAACTATGACCGGCCATATCCTAGATGTGGCCATAGGTGAGGGAACTAGTAGGGTGTTGCCCATTTAGACAGATTCATCAGAGGCTCTGGACGATACTATCCCTCCACCTTGTCCAAATGTTCCACCACGATAAGAGACTCCTAGAACTACCGTACCCCTAACTCCTCCCCCTATAGCGACATATCATGATATAAGGAATGCAATACATCTATTAACTCAAGTGGTGACTACACTGAGAGTGTAGAGGGCACCGGATGGTATTGGGACTATTGAGGGACTCGGGAGTTCAAGGATTCGAGAGTTTCTTGCCTTGATCCCCCCATAGTTTACATCGATAGATCAAAGGTAAGACCCTCAACATTTCATTGATCAACTTGGCCGAATCTTCAAGGTTATGCATGCTACAGGGATCGAGGCATTGGAGTTTGTAGGTTTAAGGTTGTGAGACATAGCTATTCTATGGTATGAAGGATGGGGAAAACTTAGAGGAAAGGAGCACCTCCAGTTAGTTGGACTGATTTCTCAAGCGTTTTTCTGGATCAGTTCTAGCCGCTTGAAATGCGAAAGTGCCGTGTTGATTAGTTCTTGGCTTTCTGTCAGGGGGACATGAGTGTTCGTGAGTGTAGCCTAAAGGTTGATTTATTGGCCAGGTACGCACCATCCTATGTGGATAGTGTACGAGTTAGGATTCACCAATTTGTAGCAGGGTTGGCACCAGAGTATGTAGGGGATTGCACTATAGCTTCCATGCAGGATAATATGGATCCTTCTCGTATTCAAGCTCTTGCACATAATTTGGAAGAGCTCCAACGACAACAGCTAAACGTCGAAAGAGTTGAAAAGGAGAAGCATAAAAGGTTAAGGCCAACAAACTTCATGGAGGGATTTCATAGTGGCACTAGGCCAAGATATCAGGAGCGACCACCTAGGTCTCCACCATATCAGATGTGGGATGATCGGACTGATCCGTATATTTCACTTGGACTAGGGGAGAGTTTGAGAGTACCAGGAGCTCAACAACAAAGGGATCATGGAGTGCCAAACCCGTCATATTGTAGTCATTGTTGGAAAGCGCAATACGCGAGATGCAGAGGGAGTTCAACAACTTGTTTTTCATGTGGTCAAGAGGGACACAAGATGACGGACTACCCATCTCAGAGGCAGGGTGGTAGGGCATATCCAACTGGTTCGGGAGCAGGGTCATCATCACCAATTAATCAAATTGAGTAGGGAACCTAATCTGTTGTTGGTGGGGGTGGGGGCAGAGACGGAGCTTCGGCTCCAAGTGGTAGCCAAAATTGGATATTTTCCTAGACAAGCAAGTAGAATCTAGAACCTTCATCCAGTGGCATACCAGGTATTTATTTTTATTGGTTTCTTGGTCATATTTATACCTTGGTAGTTCTAAGTTGTTTTGGTTAAGTCTCCTCGTAGTTACGAGAAAGTTGGGTAGAAAGTCCAAGCGTTATGGTATAGGGTTCTTAGCACTTGATTTTACATTCGGTATCAAAGGCTCACGAGCTTAAATTTTAGAATTTTATTTATAACGTCGAACATGATCTAGGAATGTTGAATTTGAATGGGAATTCAATAAATATATAATCTTTAGTTCCTTCTATAAAATGATTTAACTGCTTATGGAAAAACAATGGGTTAGTGACAATATTATTGTGAATGTATTTGCTTTACAAATATTCTGTAAATTATTACATTTTTTTAACAGAGATAAAAGAAAGTATAATTATGTCAAGAAACTATTATTATATAAGGTGGGCTTTATTTAAAATATTTTTTTTGTCTAATTGTAATATATGTAAAAAGTTATATATATTTTATCAGGAACCTACAAAATATTTTAGTGTATACCTAGCGGGATAAGAATAATGTTATATTGGTACATCACTTCCATGTTGAAGTGTTGGAGGAGTGCACAATGTTTGCTCTCATATAAGATTTATACCTACATTCAATCTTTTTTTTTAATAATAAAGAATTAAGATCAAAAGTTTGCACTTATCTTGCAATATTGGTTATTTATATTTATTTCTAAGAGTACTGTAATATGGGGGGGCGGACAGAAAAAAAAAAGAGTTCCAAGAGCCTCTGTTCACATTAGAAATTAAAATAGATTTCATAGGAAAATATCTGGAACTTTTTATGTTAAGCATCAAAATAAATTGATTACCTACTCAAGTCTTACAAACTTGGATTATAGGTATGTGAGGTTTTGTTTCCTTTCCTTTTGGCATGATTCTTTAAGATTGGTGGATTTTATGCTAGTGTGATATTGAAGAGTTGGTTGATAGATGTCTATAAATATTGTGGCAGGTTATTCCTTTTTAAACTCAAATTCGGATAATATTGATTTGGAGTTAAGTTAAGGGACCAGAGAGGTTGTATATATTATCAAAAGGATCAGATTCTTGTGATGTCCAAATTGATTGTTGCGTTGTGGTTATATTACGATATTTGGAGTACATATATGATGTGTTAAGTCAGTGGAATAAATGGAAACTAACTTTTTAAGGCTAGGGACTGGGGTGTACACCTACACCAAATGCATTCATGCCATTGAGGCTGGGGATCAGAGTGTACGCCTACAGAACATCCATTCATGTCATTGAGGCTAGGATCGGGGTATTCGCCGACACCACATGCATAGTTATTGCCTTGTCTTTGATGCTATGAAGCGGGGTGTTCGCCAACACTACAATGCATTTCATTGCATTTCATACTCATGTGTGGGGTGGACCGAGTTATGGTCAACTGAGTACATCACACTTGAAGCTTGGTAAGTTGTTGTCGTTGTGGTGATATGAAATAAATCATGAGCAGGGAGGTTGGCTGCGACTTATTGGTGGTATGGAATTCATTTTCTCGATTTAGGTATTTTGTTCTACTATTTTATTGCCTTGCATATTTGGTACATTATTTTGTATTGATGCCTCAAGCTTGGGGCACTGCATTTATGCCTGCAGGTACTAGCCGACAAGTAGATCCGGACCATCGCTAGTTGGTTGGAGCTCAACTTTGTTGGTAAGCTCCACTTCCTTCGGAGTTACCAGGTTTTGGTTTTGTGTATATATAGTGTTGAAGGGAAGGCAGGGGCACTGTCCCGATCCTATGACTAATATCTTACTCATAGAGGCTTGTAGATTGTAGTGGAAAGTTGTGGGTTTGGGTTGGCTTTGTCGGCTGGACGGTCAGTTGAGTTCCTCCTATGTTATTGGCCTTGTAGGCCTTATGTATATATTACGTGTATTGTGATGGCCTTCGTGTATTATTTTTCTAGCAACCTTGTCGATCTGTTATTTTATTTCCTTATTTCTTTCAGATTATGAACGTTAGGTGTTGTTCAGGCCTTATCGGCCTTGACTTGTTACAAGGTAGAACTTGGTTGGGCTTCAACCATTTGCACAGTTAAGTGAGACACCGAGTGCCAAGCACGCCTCTCTAAGTTTGGGGTGTGACATTCTTGGTATCAAAGCGACTTCGCGTCCTAGGGAGTCTACAAGTCATGTTTAGTAGAGTCTTGATTATCAGTATGTTGTGCACCATACTTATAATCAGTAGGGTATGGGGAATATGGAAGTTGTTACCCTTTCTTCATATGCCTAATCGTTCTATAAGGCTAAGTCCTAGGAGCTAGGAGTTGAGTTCACATTTATTATTTGTATGCAGGGATGTCTGTGACTCGAAGAACTACGACTGGCCATATGCTAGATGTGGCTGCAGGTGAGGGAACTAGTAGGGTGCAGCCCATTGAGACAGATCCATCAGAGGCTCAGGACGAGACTATCCCTCCACCTTGTCCAAATGTTCCACCACGAAAAGAGCCTCCTAGAACTATCGTACCCCTAACTCCTCCCCCTATAGCGACAGATCAGGATATAAGGAATGCAATACATCTATTAACTCAAGTGGTGACTACACCAAGAGTGCAGAGGGCACCGGAGGGTATCAGGACTACTGACGGACTCGATAGTTCAAGGATTCGAGAGTTTCTTGCCTTGAGCCCCCCAGAGATTACAACGACAGATCAAAGGGAAGACCCTCAACATTTCATTAATCAACTTGTTGAATCTTCAAGGTGGTGCATGCTACAAGGATCGAGGTAGTGGAGTTTGCAGCTTTTCGGCTGCGAGACATAGCTATTCTATGGTACAAAGGATGGGAAAAGTTTAGAGGAAAAAATCACCTCCAGTTAGTTGGACTAATTTCTCAAGCGCTTTTCTGGATCAGTTCTTGCCGCTTGAAATGCGAGAGTCCCCTGTTGATCAGTTCTTGGCTCTCCGTCAGAAGAACATGAGTGTTTGTGAGTATAGGCTGAAGTTTGATTCACTATCCAGGTACGCTCCATCCTATGTGGATAGTGTACGAGCTAGGATTCACCGATTTGTAGCAGGGTTGGCACCAGAGTATGTAGAGGCTTGAACTATAGCTTCCATGTAGGATAATATAGATCCTTCTCGTATTCAAGATCTTGTATAGAATTAAGAAGAGCTCCAGTGACAATAGCTAAACGTTGAAAGAGTTGAAAGGGAGCAGCATAAAAGGTTAAGTCCAACAAACTTCATGGAGGAATTTCAGAGTGGCACTAGGCCAAGATATCAGAAACGACCACCTAGGCCTCCACCATTTCAGATGCGGGATGATCAGATTGATCCGTATATTTCACTAGGACCAGGGGAGAGTTTGAGAGTACCAGTAGCTCAACAACAAAGGGATCATGCGGTGCCAAACCCGCCATATTGTAGTCATTTTCGAAAAGCACATTACGGGAGATGCAGGGGGAGTTCAACAATTGTTTTTCATGTGGTCAAGAGGGACACAAAATGAGGGACTACCCAAATCGGAGGCAGGGTGGTAGGGCATATCCAACTAGTTCGGGGGCAGGTTCATCATAACCAATTAATCAAATCGAGCAGGGAACCCAATCTGTTGTTGGTCGGGGTTGGGGCAGAGGTGGAGCTTCGGCTACAAGTGGCAGCCCAAATCGGATATTTTCCTTGACAAGCAAGCAGAATCTAGAGCCTTCATCCAGTGGCATAGCAGGTATTTATTTTTATTGCTCTCTTGGTCATATTTATACCTTGGTAGGTTCAGGTTGTTTTGGTTAAGTCTCCTCATAGTTACGAAGAAGTTGGGTAGAAAGTCCAAGTGTTATGGTATAGGGTTCTTAGCAATCTATTTTACATTCGAGGTTGAATGTTCCTAAGGGGGGGAAAGATGTAACACCTCATACGTTTAAGGTGGTCCTTTGTTCAGTATCAAAGGCTTACAAACTTAAATTTTAGAATTTTATTTATAACGTCGGACATGATATAGGAATGTTGGATATGAATGGGAATTCAATAAATAAATAATCTTTAGTTCCTTCAATAAAATTATTTAACTGCTTACAGAAAAAAAATTGTGTTAGTGACGATATTATTGTGAATGTATTTGCTTTACAAATGTTCTGTAAATTATTAAGTTTTTTTAACAGAGATAAAAAAAGTATAATTATGTCAAGAAATTATTATTATATAAGGTGGGCTTTACTTAAAATATTTTTTTTTGACTAATTGTAATATATGTAAAAAGTTATATATATTTTATGAGGAGCTTACAAAATATTCGAGTGTATACTTAGCGGGATAAGAATAATGTTATATTGGTACATCACTTCCACGTGGAAGCGTTGGAGGAGTGCACAAAGTTTGCTCTCATTTAATATTTACATCTACATTCAATTTGTGTTTTTAATAATAAAGAATTACGATCAAAAGTTTGCACTTATCTTGCAATATTGGTTGTTTATATTTATCTGTAAGAGTACTGTAATATGTTTGGGGGGGGGGGGGGGGTGAACAGGAGAAAAAAAATTTCCAAGAGCCACTGTTCACATTAGAAATTAAAGTAGATTTCATAGGGAAATATCTAAAGATTTTTATGTTAAGCATCAAAATAAATTGATTATCTATTCAATCTTTCAAGCGTGGATTCCTGGTATATAAGGTTTTTTTCCCTTTCCTTGTGGTATGATTCTTTAAGATTGGTGATTTTTATGCTAGCGTGTTATCGAAGAGTTGGCTGTTAGATGTGTATAAATATTGTGGCAGGTTATTTCTTTTTAAACTCATATTCAGATAATATTGATTTGCAGTTAAGTGAAGATATCGGAGAGGTTGTATATATTATCAAAAGGATCAGATTCTTGTGATGTCCAAATTGATTGTTGCGTTGTGGTTATATTACAATATATGGAGTACATATATGATGCGTTAAGTTAGTGGAATAAATGGAAATTAACTTTTTATGAGTTGCCTTCAAATTGAATAAAGAACAAAACAATGCAGTACTACAACTATTTGTATGCAATATCATTTGCTTCCTTTCTATCTCCAACATAAATTACTAATGGGAAATTCTAATGTGTGGTAGCTCTTACCTATAGAAATGATATATATTTATGGTTGTTGGTAATAAATAGTTATTGAAACAATCTGTTATTTGATGAGAGCAACTGAATGGTGAGTTGTAGAATCATCGCGAGCTTTCATGAGGACTAAAATTTTCTCTACTTTATTTGAGTCATTATAACTTTGGATATTGACATGAAGTTATCTTAGACATACATTTCATGCCTTTAAGGCTACGGACCGGGGTGTACGCCTACACCAAATGAATTCATGCCATTGAGGCTGGGGATCGGACTGCACGCCTACACAACAAGCATTCATGCCATTAAGGCTAGGATCGGGGTGTTCGCCTACACCACATGCATAGTTATTTCCTTGTCTTTGAGGCTATGGATCGGGGTGTTCGCCTACAACACAATTCATTGCATTTCATACTGATGTGTAGGGTGGGCTATGTTATGGTCAACTGAGTATGTGACACTTGAAGCTTGGTAAGTTGTTGCCGTTGTGGTGATATGAAATAGATCATGAGCAGGGAGGTTGGCTGCGACTTATTGGTGGCATGGAATTCATTTTCTCGATTTAGTTATTTTGTTCTACTATTTTATTGCCTTGCATATTCGGTACATTATTTTGTATTTATACCCCAAGCTTGGGTCACTGCATTTATTCCTGCAGGTAGATCCAGACCTTCGCTAGTTGGTTGGAGCTCAACTTTGTTGGTAAGCTCCACTTCCTTCGGAGTTACCAGGTTTTGGTTTTGTGTAATGTTGAAGGGTAGGTCGGGGCTCTGTCCCGATCCTATGACTACTATCTTACTCATAGAGGCTTGTTGATTGTAGTGGCAAGTTGTGGGTTTGGGTTGGCTTTATCGGCTGGACGGTCAGTTGAGTTCCTCTTATGTTTTTGGCCTTTTAGGCCTTATGTATATATGGTGTGTACTGTGATGGCCTTCTTGTATTATTTTTCCAGCGACCTTGTCGATCTGTTATTTTATTTCCTTTTTGCTTTTAGATTATGAATGTTAGGTGTTGTTCGGGCCTCATCGTCCTTGACTTGTTACGTGGTAGTACTTGGTTGGGTTTCAGCCATTTGCATAGTTATGTGAGACACCGGGTGCCAAGCGCGCCTCTCTGAGTCTGGGGTGTGAAATCGGTGATCACCCATGACCTCTAGATAAGTAGGATATGAGGTGATTTCCCATATTCTTTAGAGAAGAGTTAGAGGCGACTACCCTTATTTTCTAATGTTGGACATGGATGCAAGTACCCATGATCCTTTATAATGAAAATGTGTGGAGGCGAATACTCGCATCATATGATGATTGGGCATGGAAGCGAATACCCGTGACCATTTATAAGCAAAGCAAGAGGCGACTACCCATTAGCCTTTAAGTAAGGCAAGAAGCGACTACCCATGAGCCTTTATGAGAAGGGAATGAGGTGATTTCCTCATGTCTATAAAAGTTAACCTAAAGATTAGAATGAGAGATGATGAGCTTGTAGGATGGCCTAAGATGGCCTACTATGATGAGCAATACTAGTGGGAGATTACTCATGTCTCGGTTAAGTATGCTTGAGTTGCCTTCTTTGATATGTATGACTAGAGGTTTTGACCTATGTATCGACTAAGAACAAGTTGAGGTTACTTGAGACGTGTTCCTCTTATATTATGATGATGTATGTTCATTGAATATGCTTATGACTTATGTTGTTATCTCTTATGTTTATGGTATGTCTTATGTTGACTAATTCCTATGTTATGCTTATGTTGATGATTTATGCTAGCCATTATATTTAGTACATTTTTGTACTAACGCGCACTCTTGACTACATTCTTATAAAATGTAGGGTCCGACGATATTGACTTCCATCCTCGTGGTTAGGATCTTAGTAGAGCAAGCAAGTGAAGATTTGGTGAGTCCTTATAGCATCGAGGATTTGACCACCCTTCATTTATGTCTTTCATTTTTATTTTAGAACTATTGTATGGGCTGTGTCCCTAAGACTTTCATGTATTAGATGGTTTGAGACAAGTGTTAAAGGCTTCCGTTTCATTTTATAAAACTTTGATGTTATTGAAAATGTTTTAAATTTACACACCATTTTCTATTTTCTTATGTCATGATATTCTAAGTGGTTTGTATGAGGCCTCTCGAGGTCTTGTACGCCATGTTACATCTATGGTGTACCCCTAGGTCATGACGTGAATGAGAACGACGATCCTGATGTATATTGCCCAAAGCAACACTGTCCAAAACAAAGATTTACAACTTGAAAGATGAACCAAGGTGGTACTCGGTGAGTCCCAAAATTTGAAAGGGTGACTCAATATAGTTCGTCAACTGAGGTTCAAACACTTGAAGCCTATAGCAAAATAAGGCAAGCTGATGAGAGAAGGGTGATTCACCGAGAAAGTTTGGTGAGCCCGACTAATGTCGCTAACTTAGTCGCGCTATGGATTTTTTGGCCAAATTTTGGGAAAATATTAATAGCCAAAAGGATACGGATTTTAGAGAGTTCTATTTTGAGCTTAAAATTTTCTCTTTTGAGAATCGAGTTGGGTGGTTTTAGAGAACTTTACTTTTAAAGAACAATTTTCTAGCTTTTGAGGTTTTACAACTTGGCGTTTGAATTTTATAAATGAAAGTTGAATCGAAAGTGGGTTCACTCTTTCATGGAAGGTATAATTTCTTTGCTTTTTGTGAAGGGTGTCTAAAAACCCAAGATCTAGGGGTGGTCAAATGGGGTTGGGTGTTGATTTAATGTTGTGGGTATTGTGGTATGCTTTATTTTTTTGTTATTCATACAAGAATTTGGTTTAATTAACATAGGGTTAACATAAAGGTTAAGGTTGCAAACTTAATTCCAACTTTTCATCTCCGGATGATTCTCGAAAGAGATTAATTGTAGAGGGTAATTAGTTCAATACTAACAATTTAGGTTTGATGTCTGTGATTTGCTTGAAAAAAGTGTATGGATTGGATCTATTTGCCATGTTCTTGAAAGAGAGAATAGAGTACGATATTGGGTTGTTTTGATTGGCATTAATATGAGACCGAAATGACATTCTATGCATAGATCCTCTAAGATCGAAAGATGATTAGCCTCAATGAAAATGACTTCGCCTATTCATGAATGTTCATCACTATAGAGCAACACAATTACCCCTATGTGATATTGATTTTCAATCCCCGCACCCCTAGATTGTGTGTTAACTCTTAATTTCGTCTATACTTTATTTTAGTAGTGATAACTAATAACCAAAGCCTTATATTAAGGTTGTGGTATCATCCACCCGGTTGTTCTTACCATTAAAAATAAGCTAAATTAAAGTCCAAATTTCTTGATAAGGAATTCTCCACGATATACCACTCCCTGTGGAATTCAACCCCGACTCTTCGTTGGATTTTTACTTACTATGATCTCTCACTCTTTTAATTGGTTTTGGAGAGTGATTTGAGTGTTATCACATACCCTCCTCGGATAAATTTAAAATAGGAGCCGAAGTCAACAAGATCTTATGATTTTGGAATCTCTCCTCACACTCATAATACTAATGAAGGTTCACACTCTGCCTACTCAATCTGGTCAAATGATATGCAATAGTTGAGAAGCTCTGAACAAATCGCCTATAATAGCCTGCAAGTCCCAAAAAACTATGAATCTCGGTAATTAAAGTCGGTCTGGTCTAAGATACGCTCAAATTACACCTCCTTAAAGAAGTATAAGCGATCGTTATCAAGTAAAGAACCCAACTTGTAGGATAGGGTTGATCTCACAAGGAATATGGTTTAGACTTAACTTTAACTTACGATTATATTCGTTTAGTCAACGTATTTCCAAGACAAGTAAGTAAAGGGGGGGAGGTTTGTGTAACAAATAACTAATTGTTGTTTAGAGAGCAAGTGAGCAAGATTCGAACTTTAGTTGTTATCAATGAGAGAAAGTAACTAGGGTGTATGTGTTTCCCATAAGCTCATAACACGGTAATCCTAGTAATAGCAATCATTTCCTAGTGTATTAAATGCAAAGTGATAAGTTATGTATCCCTAAATCCTTGGTCCGGCAAATAGAAAATTTCATCCCGCACCTTGGTCCGGCTACCTGTGTATAATTTATTAACCCTTACCTTTACCTCATATTAGACATCACATCAATGTATGAGTTAGTTTTCACCCTCGCACCAATTGACATTAGATTATTAGATAGTATCAAACTAAATCAATGTTGATAATTTTTTTCTTATTAACTACCTCCTTGGTCCGAAAAGTAGCAACAAGGCGAGTTCTAACGTTTGCAACCATTAAAAAGACTTCTAAATGAAAGAATTGTCAATGCATGCAACAACACTATTCAAGAATTACTTAGTTACAATTCATACTTTGTTAATCGCTCATGGTTCCCACAACCCTAGTTGTGGATTTAGTTACCCATACTAGCAAGAACACAATTCATATTGTTAGAAGAAGAAGTCATGAACTTACGTAATGAATAGAAGAAACCCGTAATCTCCAATTGAAATTCAAAGAAAGAATCTTTATAAAATGAAATTAGGAAATCAAATTGCTAATGTTTGCAAGTTAATTCTCAAGAACACACCAAGAACTAGAGTTAAACAATAGTGACTAATCCCAAAATAAGAAGAAGAAAAGAACCCTCAAAAGTATCTCCTCTCAATGATCTACCCTCAAAATAATTATTTCTATGGACTATTTATAGATATAGAAAACCTTAAATAAAATAATTGAGTCCAAATAAAATTAGGAATTCAAAACAAAAAGGAATTGGATTATTTTTTTCCGTGTGAAAAAGTACGGCCGCTTCAAGCTCTTGCTGCGTTAATTTCCTGCCACGTGTTAGCTGCAATTCACATTCTCTTAATCGCTGCCACATGGTAGTAATTGGAAATTTAATATTTGATCAGCCGCCTTTTCCATATATAGAAATATATTATTTTATTCACTTTAATCCATTAAGCTACCTGTTTGATTTCATTCTTCAACCTTATATCTTTAATTCGTTTTAGCTCTAAAATTTTTTATTTTTCCACCAATTTAATCCTACAAATAAAATATACCATTTAGCACAATCCATAAAATTTATGCTCAAAAAGGACAAATATAAATAATAAATATGAGGCAAATAATTATTAAAAATATGTATTTTGGCCTCACATCAACACCCCACACTTAAACTTTTGCTCGTCCTCGAGCAAACATTAAAGCTCTTCTAAAAAAAATCATACTAGGAATGTTATCACTTTGGTTAATACAAACAATTAGGCCATAAACCAATTTCGAAACATCAAGTACACTTCTCAATTATTATGGAAAACATTCAAATAAACAACGAACTTCTAACCTCCTAATCTCAAGGAAGGACTTTGAACTCATCAAATTTAAGCTTGCTCACCTACTCCCATCAAAAAGAAAACTAATAAAATCACCTATCTATCATGAAACAAGTGCCCTCACAAAAAGAAATAGTCCACACACTCAATTCAAAAGATTGAATATAAATTAAGGACTTCATATCAAGAACAACTCTCACACTCACAAATAAAATTCTCGTGTATGCACAAAGAACCATAGGCTTGCCCATTATGTACATCTCCACTAATTAAGAATGCTCAAAATAGAATCAAATAGGACTTTAACGTGTTGTAATGTAGGTTAGGGGACGGGTAGGAAAACTATATAATAGTGACTTACACTTCCTTAAGCACTTTGCAATTTTAGACTTCATCACCCATTATTTTCTTCTCTTTATGTTCAGTCATCTCTTCAACAATTATTTCACAAGTAATGCTCATCATCTCAAGAATGCTTTAATCTCTTTTCTTTTTTTTAAAGTTTTCCTTCATAATAGCCACCCTCAACTTACGTATTTTACATGCGTTAAGGTGCACGATGTCCTTGGAAGGACCAGGGCCATCATCAAAGTAACTTCTGAAGTAGCCACCCTCAACTTAGGCTTTCAGCCCGAGTTAAAGTGCACAATGTCCATGGAAGGACCAGGGCTGTAGCGACCCTTTCGAAAATATACTACCACTTGAACAAGAAATCTAATTAAATACTTGCGACATTTAAAAGAGGTTAACTATGGCCATATTAATTTTAATATAGTAGAGGGATTAGATGCATAATGACCTCCGAAAAGTAATTTAAGCAAATAACCAACAAGTTTTTCATGTATATATATATGAAATAAAAAGAATATTACAAGCTTTCGAGTACCGAAATCAGTCTGCTCATGCTTCACACAAACATTCATAAAGTAATAGTAGGTTCAGGATATTACAAGACTTGGGTTTACACACACCCCAAAAAGAACAAAACATATAGAGATACTTATATTACAACCCATGGTGACATGACCAAATCAGCCCTCAAATTCGCCAAGTAAATATACAAAACATAGATCATGTACAAGTCCTAAGGTTTATACAAAATATGTATGCCTATATGCAAATGTGATCTTCCTTAAGGCTCTCAAACTCTCCATATTCAATGGCCAACTTCAAGCATCCTCTCGAACAATCCCTACGATAGAAACAACTATCGCTAAGCATATAGCTTAGTGGTGTAAAAACTATAGGTTTGGAGCCCTCAATTTCAGCAAGTTATCATTCTCAAGTTAAGGGCAGCATAATTGAACATACTAAATAAATCAAGTAAACAATACATAAAGAGTATCAAGTTCGATATTTAAATATCCAAATGTCAAGAACGCTAATAGCACCATTTTCCAAGAGATTCAACAACAAGGCTCGCCAAATATATACATCACGTCGTCACACCAAGCACAAGCAGGTATCAAGAAGGGTCAAAACCTAATAATCAAGAGAACCAAGAACCATATTAAAAATGGCTTTCTAGTTCGTACTAAAATGGATAACTTCCATTCTTAAGACGGACTAAAAATCCAGAGTCAAGATGGTAAATGATCCGAATCAAGAGGCATGCCAAGAGTGACAAAGTCACAGCCACAAGAAGGACAGGGTCCCAACAAGAGTGCTAAGTGATCAAACAATCCGTACAAGTGGGCGAGTTACACAAGTGTCTTTAATGTCTTAAAGAATACCAACACGGCAATGCAAAGTGACAAGAGGTAACCAAGGTACCAAGATCAACTTTCAGATATGCAAGCAGTTAAAAGAGTGCAAGTACAAGTTTATACACAAACCTCAGTGCTTTAGCAAAGAAACAATCCAACACAACTTCGCGAGTTCAGACCGTAGGCCAACCAACGTTTCAAGGTCCTCAACTTGTTCACGAGTATATACAACCTTAAAAATATAATTAAATAACTTCTTTAATTCTTAGAAACTCAATAATATCGAAGTAAAATGTGACTATCATCACAAGTAAGCTTAGCCTGTACAAATACGACTATGCTCCCAAAACAGTGATTCTGGCCAGCCTAGTACCTCATGTCGCAACTTAGATTTGGAAAGGAAAATGAAACAATTGGACTGTATATCCTTCATGAAAGATGTAGGTACGTGTATTAAGGTTGCAAAAAATCAAGAATCACCGCAAAATATACTTTGTACAAAAAGATATCATCGATACACTAACAGTTGTCCATACAGGATTTCTAAATCTGAAATCTGGACAGAACTTGTACTATGTTGCGTCCCATATTTAGAATCCATAACAGCTAAATTAGAGTTTCACATAAACATAGGAGTTGTAGGTATACTAATTATATTTCTAAATCATATTTATTCACTATAAACTAAGTTCTATAGAAAGAGATATGCATAAACTACCGAACACTACCTAGCTCAGAAATAGATTTGGTCACTTACCAAAAAAAAGAGTCCGTCTCCAATTCCAGCAAAAAGGACCTAAGTTTTTCTCTTGTGATTTTGATAGTAATAGAGTTAGAGAGAGTTCACCAGGTTTCTTAGAGCTAAGGAACACGAATTTCATTATAGAGGAGGTGTAAACATATAGTCAGCAAAAAATGATGTTTATCCCCTTCACAACTGTTCATAGGTGCTGCCCAAATAATTGTAGGCTGCCCAAAAAGCATACATATATACCTAATACCAACACTTTCAATTTATATGTTATTCTAATTAGAAAATTACTTAAATACCCCATACAATACCTTAAATTACGATCACAATTATGTCAAGCAAGATTGCAAATATCACAAAATTTCAAGTTCCCAAAATGAGAATAAAACAGATTGTAGTAATTAAGCAATGGTGTATCGACATGCGAAAGTTGGTCTAGTATTTAGGGGCGTTACAAGGGCCAACACAGAGTTTTACAACTTTTCTAGGGAAACGTGAGATGTGTGGATCTCAATCATGGGTCATCTTATCTTTTACCTCTTCTTGTTCCATTAGCTACAAACCAAGCATTTCCACCCTTTTCTACTTCTACCATTGTTCTCATTTTTCTTCTTACATAGTTCATTAAGGATTTCTTTTTGGATCAAACAAAATTATGGTATCAATAAAAAGGGATTCGGGTCGATCATGTGGTTTACAAGAAGAATATAGGCTAAAAGGCTCAAAAGGGTTAACTAGTGATATAATATATGAAAAGACTTAAATTTACAAGAAAAATCAAAGAAAGCCTATTATCATCTCCTAAACAAAGCAACACTTTTTATTTCTGTTCACTAACCTGCAAGGCAAGTTCTAGACTAAGATGCAAAACATGGAATAAACAAAATCTCACCACACATGGCACAAGTATCAATCAAGATGGATCAATTCCACTTCTAAGAGAGACATGATCATAACAAACTACAAAATAAAATAAGCTATATACAAAGTCACAATCATGAATCTAGATGTCAAAGAGTTTGCAATTTCACTATCAATCAAGCATTCACAAGAAAGTACTACTCAAAAGTTAGGCCTAACTAGCAAGTATCACACCACTCAAAAGGGTCTTTTCTTTTCTCTAAAAGAAATTAAAAGAATACTTATTCCTAAAAAAATAAAAGACACTCGGTTCAAAGGTACCATCCTCAGGAAAAAAACCGAAAACAAAAGCCAAGGAACCCATCCTAAAAAAAAGACTCAATAAAACAGTAAAAACAAGGAATTCAGTCCTCCACCCCATACTTAAAAATCTACTATGTCCCCAAAACATCAAATAAAATTTAAAACAAGGGTTAGGAAAACTCCCTGAGGCCTCATGGCCTAGCTAGTAGCATGTTCTCTTTATTTTCATCAAGAGTCGAACGCACCCCACACTTAAGCTCAAACATGCTCCTTTGCTTCATTTTTTTTGGGTACTCAGACTTCCCCTAATCTACAAAAACAAGACAAAAAAAGCGACACTAATAAAATAAAAATAAAATAAAATAAGAAGTTACACTACTAATTGGGTTGTCTCCCAATAAGCGCTTAATTTAACGTCGCGGCACGATGCAGACACCTTAGTTACTCATATTCCATCTCCTTGACTCTTTCCGATTGGATTATTGTGTACTCCTTGATTATCCATTTTCCTCAAAGTTTTTCTCAATTCAGGATCGTAGGGAGTCAAGAATCCCCCTCGACTCCGTGTACTTGGCAAACACTAGAAAAAAAAATTGAAAATAAAAATGGAAAATTGGGAAATACTTGACTAAAGCTCAATAATGTAGTTAAACTAAATCTAAAAGCCTTATTCCCCGGCAGCGGCGCCAAAATTTGATACACTCAAATGACACCTCCCTAAAGAAGTATAAGCGATCGTTACTAAGTAAATAACCCAACTTGTAGGTTGGGGTCGATCCCACTAGGAATATGGTTTAGACTTAACTTTAACTTAGCATTATATTCGTTTAGTCAACATATTTCTGAGACAAGTAAAAGGGGGGGGGGGTGTGTAACAAATAACTAATTGTTGTATAGAGAGCAAGTGAGCAAGATTCGAACTTTAGTTGTTATCAATGAGAGAAAGTAACTAGGATGTATGTGTTCCCCATAAGCTCATACCGATGAAATCCTAGTAATAGCAATATTTTCCTAGTGTATTACATGCAAAGTGATAAGTTATGTATCCCTAAATCCTTGGTCCGGCAAATAGAGAATTTTACCCTGCACCTTGGTCCGGCTACGTGTGTATAATTTACTAACCCTTACCTTTACCTCATATTAAGCATCACATCAATGTATAGTTTAGTTTTTACCCTCGCACCAATTGACATTAGACTATTATATAGTATCACACAAAATCTATGTTGATAATTCTTTTCTTATTAACTACCTCCTTGGTCTGGAAAGTAGCAACAAGACGAGTTCTAACGTTTGCAACAATTAAAAAGACTTCTAAATGAAAGAATTATCAATGCATGCAACAACACTATTCAAGAATTAATTAGTTATTATTCATACTTTGTTAATCATTCATGGTTCCCACAACCCTAGTTGTGGATTTAGTTACCCATACTAGCAAGAACACAATTCATATTGTTAGAAGAAGAATTCATGAACTTACGTATTGAATAGAAGAAACCCGTAATCTCAAATTGAAATTCAAAGAAAAAAACTTTATAAACTGAAATTAGGAAATCAAATTGCTAATGTTTGCAGGTTAATTTCCAAGAACACACCAAGAACTAGAGTTAAACAATACCGGCTAATCCCAAAATAAGAAGAAGAAAAGAAACCTCAAAAGTATGTCCTCTCAACGATCTACCTTTAAAATAATTATTTCTATGGAATATTTATAGATATAGAAAACCCCCAAATTAAATTAGAAATTCAAAACGAAAAGGAATTGGATTCTTTTTTTCCGTGATGCTGTCCGCATGAAAAAGTACCGCCGCTTCAAGCTCTTGCTGCGTTAATTTCCTGCCACGTGTCAGCTGCAATTCACATTCTCTTAGTGGCTGCCATGTGGCAGCAATTGGAAATTTGATATTTGATCAGCCGCCTTTTCCATATATAGAAATATATTATTTTATTCACTTTTATCCATTAAGCTGCCGACTTCGTTTCCTTCTTTAACCTTCCATCTTTAATTCGTTTTAGCTTCAAATTTTTTCATTCTTTCACCAATTTAATCCTACAAATAAAATATATTATTTAGCACAATCCATAAAATTTATGCTAAAAAAATACAAATATAAATAATAAATGTGAGGCTAATAATAATTTAAAATATGTATTTTGGCCTCACATCAGTCTAACCTCTAGCCACCTCAATATTTGATGGATCCACCTAAATACCCTCCTTGGACATCGGGTGTCCTAGAAATGCAAAAGAATCAAACTAAAACTCACACTTGGAGAACTTAGCATACAGTTTCTTTTACCTCAATCTCTAGAGCACAATCCTCAAATGTCGATCAAGGTCCTCCTCAGTCTTGGAGTACACCAAGATGTCATCAGTGAAGAATATCACAAAAGAATCCAAATAAGGTCGAAACACCATGTTTATCAGCTCGATGAATGTTGTAAGGGGCGATAGTCAAACCAAAAGACATCACAAGAAACCCATAGTGCCCATAACAAGACCTATAAGTGGTCTTAGGGATATCAGATACCTTAATCTTTAGTTGATGCTCGCCGGACCTCATATCAATCTTAGAAAGCAAAGATACCCCCTTAAGTTGATCAATTAAGTCATCAATACAAGGAAGAAAATACTTGTTCTTCATTGAGACTTTGATCAATTGTCGGTTATCAATAATACACATCCTTATGGTTCCATCCTTCTTCCTCACAACAAACATGAACAACCCAAGGAGACACACCAGGGTGGATAAACCCCTTACCCAACAAGTCCAAGACTAATCCTTCAACTCCCTCACTGTGTTGGATCCATGTGATAAGAAGGAATAGAGATAGGCTTGGTGCCCAGCTCTAAGTCAATAGCAAATCAATATCCCTATCTGAGGAACACTTGGAGTATCAGTAGGAAAAACATCAAAAATCTATTGAACCTCTAGCACAAAATCCATGGGAGATGTCTCAACACTAGTATCCCAAATAAAGTCCAAATAGGACAAACGCCGTCTATCAGGAAATCTCTAAGCTCGAATAAAGGAGATGACTTTGCTAGGGTAAGAACCATTAGCAATCGTCCACTCAACTCTCGAGACACACTGCATAGCTAAGGTCACAGTCCTAGCATAACAATAAGCAATATCATGATGCGGAGAGAGCCAATCCATACCCAAGATAATATCAAAGTCTACCATCCCCAAAATGATCATGTCTACCCAAGTAACATACTCATCTAAAGAAACAAGACATGATTGATACACTCAATCCACCACTAAGGATTCACCCACTAGTGTAGAAACACGAATATACATAGGTATGCTAGCCGACATCATATCAAATCCAAAAGCAAAATAGGTAGACACATATGAGAAAGTAGACCCTGGATCAAACAATACAGACGCACATTGTGACAAAACAAGGACGATACGTCTAATAAAAGCATCCAAAGTTTCAGCCTCAGGACCCTAGTAAAATCATATCACTGTCCCTCTCGACCACCACCAGTCAGGGTAGTACCCCGATCTCCGCTCTGCTGAATTATAGCACCCCTACCAGAAGCCCTGTTGATAATGCTCAGCTACACTTCATCCAATTCTAAGTGTAAATGGTCACTAATAAGTATAAACCCAACTACGAGTTAGGGTGGATCCCACAGGGAGTGATACGGTAGAGAATTTAATTAGGAAGTAAAAACGTGTTCTAATCATTTGTAGAAGTACATATCTCACAACATGAAATAAATCACGAATTTTTAATGATTAATTTCAAATGGGGGAATTTAGTAACAAATTTGTGATAAAAAACAACAAACATTGGAATTAAAAAAAATAGAAATTGGACCTTAGGAATGTGATCAGTCGAATGATAATTTCACGTAATGGGTAATTATTAATTGCTTAAAGTTGTTGAATTTCAATTTGTAGTCTAGGTTTTGAATACAATAGCAATATGTCGATCAACTATTATGTTTTAAGTGAGTTCTCTTGAACCTCAACAATCTTAACTTTACCAAACAACCCAATTCCTTAATTAACCCATTTTATGAAGCTGGGTATGTTAAGACGCAATCAAACCCACTTTCTCAAGCTAGATCTTAAAGACGCAATCAATACAACTATCAATCAATCATTCTACTCTAATACCTATTTCTCAAGCAAGCATAGAGAGCTAAGCTAGAATTGAATTTGCAACTTTAATTCATCAATTAAAACATGAACAAATAATTGAACCCACTTCAGAACAACATTAAAATCAGCAGTTAATAACACCCATTATCTATGGGGTTTCAACCAAACATAATGGAAAGTAAGAAATCGTTACCAATAAGGTTTTCCATCTGAATTGTAATGATCAGCAATACCCAATGTTGAAATCAAAGCTAAAATCTTACAATCTCCAATTCTAGATCCCACACTTCTCTAAGAATGTTTAACAATGTGAAAAATGTAAAAACTCTCAAAGACTCTGGAATACACACCATGGAAACTTTGAACTTCTTTTCTTCTTTCAAAAAATGAATTTATATGTTCCCAAAAACTCAACACGAGATCCAGTTGGTGAGGTTAGTCGAGATCGCCAATCAACTCGGTGAACCACCGTGTTGTGCTTCTTATCGCCTTTTGGCCGGACTCCTACAATAAATTGCTCTAGAAGTCTAGGTGAGCTGGATCATGATTGCCGACCCATTCGGCGAGTCATCGAATCATTCTTTTGGTCCCCTAATTAGTTTTGAACATGGGCCGCTTCGCTGGATATTTAGGCGAGCTGGAGGCTCACTCGGCGAGTGGCTTTTGGCAGCTCCATCTCTTCTTTTCTTCAGCTTTTCCATTTTTTTCTCTCTTTCGCATCGTAATGTCACTGCCTTGACCATAAGCCTTCATTTCTGCATATTAACACATTAACATCAGTTATGAGCACAAAATAGGCATTATGGACACTAAATCAAATAATACTAAGCACTAAATTAGTCAAAACTCCCGACTCATAAACACCCCCAACCTAAACTTTTGCTTCTCCTCAAGTAAAACCAAGATCAATTAGGTCAACAGGGTTGTCTACAAGTAGTACTCCATGAGAATCTACATGAATGCAGACAAGGTTCAATATACACTTGCAATGTTCAATTGTGCACATCATCCATTAGAGTTCAAATTCACAATGCTCACTTCAAATGCAAATTCAGGCTCAACAAGAGTATTCGAATGACCTCACATAAAGAATGATTTCATTCTCTTCACATAGCTAATAAAGGAATACCATTTAAAGAATCGAAATCGATCTCATACTCTTAAAGAGAAAAACATGAAAAAATTTATACATAGGCTTGCCCGTATTTTCCAACCAACACATCACTCAGCTCATGAAAGATCAAAAAGGTCTTACAAGGCTTGTAAGTTGGCTGAGGGTACATGTATGATCATTTTGTCTTAGTGAATTCTACCTTCATGAAGCATGGCTCAAAGTTCACTTTGTCTCCTTTCCTTTCATTGTTTTCAACTTCACAACTCATATTTGGCATATTCAAAGCACACAAAAATTTTGGTGTAGCTCATCAGACACCCTTTTTTTTCACAACAATTTTATCATTTCTTTTTATTTTTCTTTGTCCCCTTTTTCTTCTCTTTTTTGTTATATGGAGGTGTTCCACCTTTTTCTTCAATACAAACTTTCAAGGGTGAATTTCACGAACTTCTTGCTCAATCTCTTTCCTCCTTCTTACCACACCCCAACTTGGGCTTTTGTCCTAAGTTTTCTATTCAAACAAACCAATGCTTCACGAAGGTTTTAGGTTGGGAGGACAATGCCATTTGTGTTCATGTTTCTTCCAAAGAAAATGTTTGGCTCCAGTAATTCAAAGATAGGTTTACACACTCACAAGGTGGTCACAAAGGTATAGAAATTAGGTTCACTCTCAAAATGTATACTTAAGATCATTTCCTTCATTCACCCAAATAGTCAATAGGACCAACAGGGCAAGTTCTAGGCATCACCATGCACATATTTCAAATAAACCTCACCACACAAGGCCTTCAACCCAATAATCGATCATGACTCAACAAGTTAAGCTCGCGTGCAACGATCATTTCAAGACTCACTTTGACAATTGACTAGTCACAATGAGATGCTAAAAGCTCACACATGACATATGCAATTCAAATTGCCTCGTAGGACTTGCACAAACATATCGTTCATCCAGAGCATTATTCAGGTCATCGACATTGATCACAAATGACATTCGAATATACAATAAAATCACAAAAAAACAAAATCATGAAATCAAGAGTATTCTTACAAATTTCTTATTTGAGCTTAAGAAGTCAATGAAATAAAACCAACATTCATTCACATTCCATCAACCAAGAGAAGTTTAAATAAAAACACTAAATAGCAAAATATCCAACGGACATAATAAAACAAAATATAACCAAAATATTAGGTATAAGAATACCTTCACCCCACCAAAACAACTACACAGTGTCCTCAATGTGTAACAAAGAACTAAAATGTATCAACAGTAAATGAAATGGAAAAGTGAGGGATAATAACAACCCCCCTGTCAGGCTAAGCCTGAAATGAATTTTGCCAACTCTGGGTGGCCCCAATGTGGGCATCAGTGCCTGCTCAACTCCAGATGTGGAGTGCTGTGCAACTAACTCCTTTGTGGGTTGAGACCAGCTCGAGCCAATCATGGATGTGTCGCACAGTGAAGCCTCTGTAGCCACCCGTACCAAATTACCCTATAGATCCTCAAACACCGCCTCATCATGAGCTCCTAGCTCCTCCTCATTCGTCTCATGTGTGTCAGACTCATTATCCCCATCAGCATCTCCGGTTACAATAGCCGGATGGATCTCAGAAACTGCTAGCATATTAGCATTGGGGTCCTTGGTCACATCTATATTAACCCACACCAGTGAGATATCAGTGGATTTATGCTATTCTACATCGTATTGTACACTGGTAATATCAACCTTCAAGGCTGTCACATCCGTAGAGCCATAGTATGACATCTCTCACACCTCCATCCGAATAGTAAGAGTATCCAAGTATGCCCCGTGGGCCAAGAGCATCTCTCGCTGTGGTCTCACCTCCTCCCGGATGGGAGACAATGCCGTCGCTATCGCGCGGTCGATCATAGAAGCCACATCGGCCTCAACCCTCGCAGCTCTTACCTCGACAGAGTAGGCAAGGTTGCCCATCTTGTAGATAATAGCGTGTGTCAAGGGGTAGGTGCAATAGAGGTGTAAGAGTTAGGTATACATGTCGGCTCAAATGGCGGTGTAGACTGAGTAGTATCGGCCTCCATGGCCTCAACATTAACTACTGGAGAGGTGTCCACTGCAACCTTTTTCCTCTTCTTCACTTCATCCTTTGTGTACTAAGCATCAATCCTCCAAATGTCGGTCGATGATAGTCACCTCTTTATCTATATTTCCCACAAAGGGCACACCAGCCCGACGACACATATCACTAATCAGCACTGTAAATGGTAATAAGGTTTGGTTTTGGTTTACCCCTCATTACCATCTCTTGGGAAATAATCACATCGAGATTCAGTTCTCCCGATCAAGAATACATCCCATCAATGCAGCTTTAGGATGTCTGATAATTGATCATTATGAGAAGGCATCAGAGTGCTGGAGATGAACCCTTCTTCTCAATCACCACTCCTGCATCTAGCCAGGGAGGAGTAGCATTGCTCAGCAATGGGTCCAACCACCCTTTTAAATATTCATGGGTCTTTGTCTTGATCATATCGGCCAAAGGATGTATGGTGTGCTTAGTGCAGTCGAACAATTCATTGATGTCGGTCTCATTGCACTTAAATTTCTTGCCATGCAGCTCTACATAGTATGTTGGTGCCATCGACCTTGCATTCTTCTTCCCTTTCGGGATCAACCTTGCATAACTGATAAAATTCCCGAACCCATGAAGGACCTAATCGGTTTTGAAACTTGGTGAATTGTAGGAACTTGTAGAAATGCAGCGTCTCCCACACATCCGAATACCTATCTACCACACCATCGGTAGACAATCGCTTCTCCTCTAAAATGGTCCGCAACCCAACTGTTTTTAGGCGATTAATAAACCATGGCGGATGTGCTGGGACTAGAGGAACTTGATGTGCTTGGACAACTACAAGTGTTGGAGGTGTCGGGAGCACTTGAAGTCTAGACAATGGATCATGAACTTCTTTAGAAAGCAGTTCAACACGCCTCCGCTTCAGCAACTCTCCCTCAGTTGCTGGTGTGTGCAAGATAGTTCTAGCCCCCGCAACTTCCTTCCTTTTAGACTCGAAGGAAGTAAGATGAGTGGAGTCGATTCCCATGATGTCCGATGATCTTGAGCTCAAACTTGAACTTTCCACTACCAGTTTCTTCCATTTACCCTTCATATTCCCTTGAGGAGGCTTCAGAACGAGTGGTCGGGGGAGGTGCAACCTCCGCTACAATTATGACCCCTGTTTCCTTTTTTTTTAGGGTGCTGGACCTCTCACAGGAAGCTTTGGTCTAGCCATATCTTTATAAAACACAAAAAAACACATGTGGTTGCGAAAGGTTTGCAAAATGTCATTTTCAAAAAGAGAGTAGGAAAATGCGCTAATCCACTCGGCGAGTCGCCGAAGCCATTCGACAAGAAGTAGAGAGCTCGCCAAAAGTTCCTAAAAGAAACAATAGAAATTTAGCATAAAATGGAAAAATCATGAATAATTCAGAAAAACGCAGAGTTCATTCGGCGACCAGAGGTAGCTTCACTGAATTTCACATAAACAATCAGCCAAAATGGAGTTAAAGGAGAGAAGGAACTCATTCGATGAGTCCTAAAGAATACTAGGCGAGCACACACATATCGGTGAATATTACAACGTAAAATATTAATAGATAAGGTCAAAAAGGCGATGAGGGGGCCAATTAGCGAGCCGCCGAGTCAGTCGGCGAGCCCGACTCAGCTCGCCAAATGGTCCAACATGCCAAATTCACAACCCAAATTCTAATTCTCAATGTACAACCTACGACAACCAATTTCAAGGGAAATTTCATGCAATTCAAGCCTACCAACAACGAATACTTACCCCGGGGTACCAGACTTCCTCCAATTGATCTACATTCGACCAAACAATGATTGTTCCCTTAAGAATGATGCCATCCTATCCATCATTGGGTGAATTCCAGTTGTTTGGTGCAAATTGGGTTACTCAGACTTCACCCATACAAAAAATTCCAATATTAAAACCCGTAATTCACACAATTTAAACTCCAACTCAAACTAACTTAGGCTAAACAAGATATAAGGCATGATTGTTTTCAAAATATATACTGCAAGCAATTTAACACAAAATCAAAGCAAATAATAGATCTACGAACTACTCAAACACATGATCGACAAAAAAATTGCAATTTAACAACAAGTTTGGACAACCAATCTCAATTTCAGACAGGCGACACTAAGGAAAAGAGAATTAACGGTCAACACTTCAGATTCTGATCACACGAGGATACCCACAAAAATAGAAGAGAAAAATATGATCTAAAATTTGATTGTTGTGCAATAGTCGAAAAGTTCAAAATGAGGAGAAAATTTTAATTTATAACGGTTGAAAGGCCTTTGACCCTTCAATTTGCGTCACACTCGGCGAGGCTCATTAACGCCGCCGATCTACTCATTGATTTTCCGAGTGGACTTTAGTTTGCCGAAATGAATAGAAACTCGACCATCGAGTTGGTCCATAGGGCAGGTTATGTTGGGTTCGCCGAGCCATTGGAAGATTCATCAAATAGACTTTAGCTCACCCAATTACCTTTTCCTACAAAATTTGAATTTCAACCTACGCATCTAACAAACGTTATTCAAAGGAAAAAGTAAAATTGGGTTTCCTCCCAAGAAACGCGTTAATTCTCATCGTGGAACGACGTGGCCATGTGATCATGCCTCATTCTTTGGGTTTACCAAGGTATCACTAGGGAGACTCCCTTTCGGTCTTGGAATTAAATGAGCCAAGATCTGACCCATCTGAGTTTCAAGCTGATTAATGGAAATCGAGTGTGAAGTCACCGTTTGATTTAGAGAAGACACAACGTCTTTCATCTCCTTGAGTGCCTTGTCTAACCCTTCCACTTTGTTCAAAATACGAGCAAACGTATCCTTGGTCTGAGGCTTTCAGGATCATCCCTTGGCTCCTTCGGCTTTTGATGTTCATGAAAAGGGACATAACAATCTTTGTCACCATCTCTATCTCTCCAATTTGCACCACGGTCACACCATTCGCGATCTCGATCTCTCCAACCATCATCGTGATCTTTATTCCAATATTAATTCCCCCTCGCCCTTGGATAGCACGGATGAGAACCCCCCTCTTGGTTCCATAAGAACTATACCTCTTCATTGTAAATGGCCTCCAATTGTGTGTCATTAGGATTCACACCACTATTAACACCAACCGTATTCACAGCCGTGTAACTACCTCCCATAACATGCTTCGTCAATAGGTCCATTTGGGTCATTATCTTGGCCATGTTCTTATCTTGTTCTTGGTTCGCTTCCATTTGTTCCTTTTTCATCCCAAGATTCAAAGGAGACACCTGATCTTCCCTTCTGTACCATGCACAATAAATTTTTGTCATCTCATCAAGCAGGGCCAATGCTATGTCAAATGGTTGTCTCATGATTCCACCCTGAATGAGTTGATCAGTGACACCTTTGTTTACCGTGTCGAGACTCTGATAAAAATATTGTAATAACACATTGTCTGGAAACCTGTGAGTCAGACATTGAAGCAACAACTTTTGGAACCTCAACCATGTTTCATGGATGCGCTTACCATCAATCCGTTTGAAGTTCTGAATATTATCCCTCAACTTGACCATCTTCAAGGGAGGGAAAATCTTTCATAAAACACCTCTGTGAGCTCCTTCTAAGAAGTGATTGATTGCCTTTGTAGTTCGGTCGACCACTTTGTTGCTTCCTACATTAGAGAAGAGGGAAACAAAGGGAGTCATACTGACTCTTGGGTGATATTCTTGAAGGAAGAAAGTCCACATTCATCTGGGAAGTTTCAGATTTGATCATAGGGTCCTCATGAGCTAGTCTCCCAAAGAGACCTTTCATTTGAAACAACTACTCCATTGTGTTGGTCACATGAAGCACCGCATTTCCCAAAGTTGGACGCAATCGAATAACACCTGCACTTCCCACTTGATCTATATTGACATCGTGCAAGTTTCCGATGTCTTCATTGTTCCTGAGTTGACTTGTGTTGCTCCCATTCACACTCATTTCTTCACCTATTTTGAAGCAATCAGCAAGAACAAAAATAAGATAATTCGACTACAATGAAATTCGTTCACAAAAATAATTCAATAAAATAATTTTGAACACCACTCTCCAACAGTGATAAATGCTCAACCATACCTCATCCAATACTAGGTGTGGGTGATCGTAATCTAGTATAAACCCAACGAACAGTTGTGGTCGAACCACATGGAGTGGTGGTACTCCCCAATATACACGCAAGTGTACGTGGTCACACAAGTAATATAGATTCTTTAAGAAATGAGTTATCGTTCCCAAGGGACTTATGATCAACTTATATTCACTTAATTCTACAACTAAAAGTAAAAGTAACCTTTCCAAGAGTTGATGATTTATTGTTTATCTACTAATAATTATGCACTAAATGAAAGTAACTAATTGTGAACGACTTTGATATAGTGTTTCAAGCAAGTTAACAGAAATTCCAGAGCTGCAACATATAATGAATATCATGTATCATATTATCAGCTTAGAACTAATTTCAGTTGTCAAGTTACTGGTTTATAGGGTTGATGATATGATCCGGGTTATTCGCCTCTCATCGCCTACCCCAGTTAGCTATCTAACAACATCATTGAGTGGGGATAAATAGACTAACTGGCGAGCATTTATATTTCATCCTATTTTGTAACCAAGCAAGGTGTTCGTTTGGGCGTCACTCTTGAACAATAATCACCTCAATTTAATGAGTGGACCGAGATCTCTATATTCTCTGGTCTATCTAACCTCTCCTCTCCAAATTTTAAGGTTAGACAATAGATTTATCTTATGGTGCGCAAGCATAAAATACCAAAACAAGAATATAGAAGTAACTTATAATGACAACAAGGAATTAATTCAAAAACCATAAATAATCCACGTTCAATCCGTAGCTTCATGCCCAGAACTAGGGCGTTTAGCGACTCATGCTATTAGAAAACAAGAAAATACAATAGTTCATGCAATTTCCAGAAAATAGAAGAGTTAAAGGATTAAAACCTATTACAGACTTGAATTCTTTCTCTTGCACACTCAATCAAAAGTCGAACCCCAATAATGGAACCCTAAGGATCTATTTATAATAGTAGGAAAAGTTGGGAACAAATCCTACTAAAATTAGGAATCCTATTTAATGTTTAAAACATGGAAAAGTCGGCAAAAGAGGGGCGTGTCCCGCTTCCATCGCACCTGGCAGCGCGCTCAGAACTTTGCTTTGTGGCACGACGCGTCTTGAAGAGCGCCAAGCAATGTTGCAGGGAATTCATCATTGACGCAGCGCGCCAAGTAGCTAGCCTGAAAAGTGGCGCAAAACTTTGGTTGCTGGCGTGAGGCGCCTATCAGCGGGCCTCCTGTGTGTCCTTAGTACTTCTGGGGCTGGCGCATCGCGCCAAGAAGTACGCCCCAGAAGTCTTGCAGAACTTTGTGGGCTGGTGCGAGGTGCCTCTCAGTATGCCAAGCCCTGGGGTCTTCACACTTAGTTAATTTCTTGCGCGTCTTTCCTCCTTCCTTCTTCGTTCCATCTTCAATTCCTTCGAGAGTTTCTGCAACAACTAATCATGTGTGTAAGTGCACAATCATCACAAGTATAACAAAAATCAAGCTAATAGACTCAAGATCATTCCTCAATTCAAGCACTTTATGGGCAATTATTGACAACTTAGGCATATAAATATGCCTAAGATCACCACCCCACACTTAGACTTTTGTTTGTTGTCAATCAATCTCTAGACTATCAATTCTTTTTCACAACCCTTGGACTTATCAACCCACCTTAAAATCAACCAAACATTTTTAATCATGATCTTGTAGTTCACATTGGATGCAACAATTCACAACATTTACACCAAATACAACAAATGCTCAAAGAATGACTCTTTTGTTATTTTTCCGGGCTAATGCAAACTCATACCACACATCAATTAGATAATCCTACACATGTCATGAATGCCCACACTTTTTTATGTTTAGTAAAGCCTTTCACTCAAACAATTTCAAACTCAACAAGGCCTATTTTTTTCAAACAATCAACTCACTCTCACCAATGAAATTCTTACTTTCCTCAACATACCATAAGCTTTCCCATAGTGTGCTCTTACTTTCGCATTATACTTCTCAAGGAATCACGAGGACTTTCATTTGGTTGTAATGTCGGCTTAAGGTAAGGGATGGAATATTAGGGATTTATTTTAGTGACTACACCTCCCTAATGCACGTGTTATTATTTTTCCAACAATCTCCTTCATAGCTTTTCCTTCCTCCTAGTATACACTTCTTGACTATATACCCCCTTTGTTGCTCCATATTTGCCCTTTATTTCTTTTTCATCGTACTTTTTTTTTTCATGCCTTTGCACTAGCCATCCAAACCCTAAATTTTAACATCTGAGTAAGGTACACATTATCCTTGATAGGATCAGGGCCAATGTTTCAAGCATAGTTCTAAATTAGCCACCCTGAATTTTAGTTGAGGTGCACATTGTCACTAAGGACCAGGGCCGAAATAGAATTTTCTTTTCCACACAATGTAGTATTTCACCCTTAGCTATATCAGCCAACAATTTTCAACCCTTATTGTTTAACATAATGAATTAAGGATTTTCATAGGATCAAAAGGCATGATATCAACAAACGGGTTTCAGCTTATCATGTGGTTTATCAATAAACAAGGCTAAAGGCTCAATGGGGCATCACTAGGGATAAATTCAATGGTAGCCATACAAGTAGAGTTACGAATTGACTAATTCAAAGAAATGCCTCAATCACATTCCCTAAGTCATACAAGCTACTAATTTAACACACACAAGGAAAGTTCTAGATATCAAGTTAAGCAAGAACTAATCAACACTTCACCACACATGGCATCATGACAAATAAGGATATATCAATTAACATGCTCATACTATTTGCATTACGGTATTACTACACAATTAAGCCCATTTGCATATTATTTTGAGTCAAAACTTAAGAACACATGCTAGTTACAAGGTCAACAATCTATTGCATTTTTTCAATTATGACTACCCATGACGTTTGGCTAACTTATTCAGACATCGTGTCAAAAGACCAAGGTTGGTTTCTCAATCCTACTCCACTATGTGACTAATTTTCCCTTAAGACGGTCATCATCCATCCATCATTGGGAGTTTTCACTCCTATGACGACTCTAAGACTCAATAAAGCAATAAACTAGTCCTAGTCAGTTAAAGGGACAATCCTCAATAAAAGTACAAAAAACAAACGCTGAGGAACCCAAAATAAAAAAAATAAAAAATTTAACTAAAAACTAACACTAGACTCGATAAAGCAGTAAACAATTATATACAACAGAGATATAATACCCCACCCCACACTTTCAAAATAAGCACTACCCTCAGTGCACAATTAAAGCAAAGTATAGAGTTAGGAATACTCCCTCGGGTCTCTAGGCCTCGTCGTCACCACCGTCGAACACCATCAAGGAATTCTCCTCCCATCCATAACATATGTAACGACCCGAGAGCACCCTCTAGTCGTTACCGGCGTATTCGACCTCGAAGAGGTCTTATACAAGCCCTTAGTATCCATCATAACATGTATCATAGAATAAAATCACGGAAATTTTAAAACTTTTACTTTGGAAGTTCAACTTCACTTCATATATGAAAAATAGAATCTAACTTCGTCACAATGTACCATCTAGACATAGAAGTATCAAAAATGGGACTTAGCCCTTACATCAATAAGAAGTCTTGAAATAGGAAAGTACAACAATGTCTTTCA
>JAJOOO010011418.1:0-27387 GCA_029582685.1 Solanum piurae
TGAAGGGGATATATCCTTACAGAACTAAGTGTTCCTAAAGGTTAAGAAAACAGTGAACTAAATTTAGAAAGAGGCATTAACAACTAGACGAGCTAAAACAATATGATCAATTTCGAGAGAGTTGTGTTCAAGTTGAGAAATCCGTTATGAATTACAAGTGAATTGTTTTTAAGCTTTTAAGCCTACCAGTGCAAGTGAGAAAACTGATTGTTGTATGTTACTATTGGAAAAGTGAAAAATTGATAGTTTTGTTTGGTTCTGAAACTAATAAAAGATGTAAAACGAAATAGAGTTAAGTTATTCTAACTGGTTCTCTTATTTCTTTCTAGTTGTATCACAATTATTTCTCCTCTTTGCGAGTTGTTTTTTTCTTCTCTAAATCTAAGAGTAGTTCTCAAATGAAAATCTTTGTTTTCTAAAAATAGAGAAAGCAGAGGTCTGCCTAGAAGAAGACGCAACAACTTGTTTCAGCCATTCTTCTGTGTTTTTTCATAACAAAAAAATACATGTCTACCTAGCACCGATGTCACCTCAATCTCCATTTTTGATTCACTCGAATCTCAGGTATTACTCCACTTCTTCCAATTTATTTGTCTCCTTCGATTAACCCGATTTGTTGTGTGTTTTGTTCAAGTTATAACTCTTCTTGTTTAAGTTACTTTTGTTCTCTCACACTAGTTGCTGATCATTATTTGTAAAAAGAGATTCAGTTTTATAGTGCGTTGTGATCCCAAAATTGATGGGGATATATCCTTACAGAACTAAGTGTTCCTAAAGGTTAAGAAAACAGTGAACTAAATTAGAAAGAGGCATTAACAACTAGACGAGATAAAACAATATGATCAATTTCGAGAGAGTTGTGTTCAAGTTGAGAAATCCGTTATGAATTACAAGTGAATTGTTTTTAAGCTTTTAAGCCTACCAGTGCAAGTGAGAAAACTGATTGTTGTATGTTACTATTGGAAAAGTGAAAAATTGATAGTTTTGTTTGGTTTTGAAACTAATAAAAGATGTAAAACGAAATAGAGCTGAGTTATTCTAACTGGTTCTCTTATTTCTTTCTAGTTGTATCACAATTATTTCTCCTCTTTGCGAGTTGTTTTTTTCTTCTCTAAATCTAAGAGTAGCTCTCAACTGAAAATCTTTGTTTTCTCAAAATAGAGAAAGCACAGGTCTGCCCAGAAGCAGACGCATCAACTTGTTTCAGTCATTCATCTGTGTTTTTTCAGAACAAAGAAAGTGCAGGTCTACCTAGCATTGATTTCAACTCAATCTACAACTTCTATTCACTCGAATCTCAGGTATTACTCCACTTCTTCCAGTTTATTTGTCTCCTTCGATTAAGCTTATTTGTTGTATTTTTTTCCAAGTTATAACTCTTCTTGTTTAAGTTACTTTCGTTCTCTCACACTAGCTGCTGATCATTATTTGTAAAAAAAGAATCAGTTTTATAGTGTGTTACTGATCCCAAAAATGAAGGGGATATATCCTTAATGAACTAAGTGTTACTAAAGGTTAAGAAAATAGTGAACTAAACTTGAAAAGAGGCATTAACAACTAGACGAGCTAAAACAATATGATCAATATCGAGAGAGTTGTGTTCAAGTTGAGAAATCCATTATGAATTATAAGTGAATTGTTTGTAAGCTTTTAAGCCTACCAGAGCAAGTGAGAAAACTGATTGTTGTATGTTACTATTGGAAAATTAAAAAAATGATAGTTTTGTTTGGTTCTGAAACTAATAAAAGATGTAAAACGAAATAGAGTTGAGTTATTCTAACTGGTTCTTTTATTTCTTTCTAGTTGTATCTCAGTTATTTCTCCTCTTTGCGAGTTGTTTTTTTCTTCTCTAAATCTAAGAGTAACTCTCAACTGAAAATCTTTGTTTTCTCAAAATAGAGAAAGCATAGGTCTGCCCAGAAGCAGATGCAACAACTTGTTTCAGTTAGAACTCTTCTTTTTAAGTTACTTTTGTTCGAGTTATAACTCTTCTTTTTTAAGTTACTTTTGTTCGCTCACACCTGCTGCTGATCATTATTTGTAAAACAAATTTAGTTTTATAGTTTGTTATGATCCCAAAAATGAAGGGGATCTATCTCTTATTTCTGTAGACTTGTATCTCAGTTATTTCTCCTCTTTTGTGAGTCGTTTTTTTATTCTCTAAATCTTATTTGTTTATTCTCTTTCTTATATCATAGTGTGTAGTGTGTGCCTAAAGAATCGATCATATTTTCACAATGAAATTAACTCGAGCTAATGAAAGATGAAAGAAATATAATAGAGCTGATGCAAATTACCTCTTGTATATGTCGTTCATAGTAGGTTGAAACAATAATAGTTTCATTTAGGCTTCAAAACATTGCAAAGTCGAGAATTTTCAATATACATTCTAATAGTTGCACCATATATTCTTCCATTTTTGTGTAACTGAATCACTATTTTTGTCTGTTTGAATATCAGGTAAGCCTCCTCTTTCGGGAGCTGGTTTTTTCTTCTTCTGTATATTTGATTTGTTCGAGTTGCATTACTTGTTTGAATTACTCTTGTTCTCTCAGATTAGCTGGTCAATGTTTTTGAAGTATATTCAAGATTGTAGTGTGATACGATCCCAAACATATTGAAGCACAAATTCCCATAATACTTTGCAAGTTAGAAAAGGTCTTTCCTCCTTTTTTTGATGTCATGATGCACTTGCCTATTCATTTAGCTGGTGAAGCTGAGATTGCTGGCCCTATTCATTATCAGTGGATGTATTCTATTGAGCGATGGTTATATTTTTTGAAATCTCTCATTGGTAATAGGGCATGTCAGTGGATGTATCCTATTGAGCGGTGGTTATATTTTTTGAAATCTCTCATTGGTAATAGGGCATGTCCTGAAGGTTCTATTGTAGAGGGCTACATTGCAAATGAATGCATGACCTTATGTTCAAGGTATCTGCATAGAGTTGACACAAAATTCAATCGGCCTGAAAGAAATTATGATGGAGGCTTAAAAATATCAAATGGGGGTTTATCTATATTTTGCCAACCTGGAAAATTTTTGGGAGCTAAAGTTTCATGTGATCTTGAAGCTAATGAGTTGGAACAAGCACTTATATACATTTTGAAGAATTGTTTTGAAGTCATAACATATCTTGAGTATGGAGAGTTCGTTTATATCGTCTTATATTTCTTAATTCCTTTAAGGTGATATCGTTTCTACATGAAATTTATGGTTAACCTCAATTTTGTAGAGAGTTTGCACAAAATCATATAGATACTGCTCAAAAGTTGTTAGATACAGAATGGGACCGAGAATTTATTGAATGGTTTAAATATAGGGTGAGAAATATATAAACAATAGATTCAATATTTTAGCTTTTTACTGATCATTCTAAAGTATTCAATGTTATCTTGTTTATAGGTTGCACAATTGCATAAAACATATAATAGTCGGCTCATGGAAGATCTTCTCTCACTTTCACGTGGTCCTACTAAATATTCAGCACATTCTAATGGCTACATTGTTAATGGATACATATTTCATGTAGAAGATCATGATCAAATGTTAAGGACTCAAAATTGTGGTGTTGTTGTAGTTGGCGAGAATGATAAAAATAGTGAGAATGTTGATTATTATGGGATTTTAACAGATGTGATTGAATTGTAGTTTATCTCGAATAGAAGAGTGATTTTGTTTTGTTGTAACTGGTTTGATGTGTATGACAAAATAAAAGGAATTAAAAGAGATGAGTATGACTTCATGAGTGTGAATCCGAGTAGATTTTTGAAAACAAATGAGCCTTTTGTTTTAGCGAACCAAGCATCTCAAGTGTTTTATGCTAGTGATAATTCCAACAAAGGTTGGCATGTAGTGAGGAAGACTCAACCTCGTGATTCCTATGAGATGGGGAAACAAATCGATGATGAAGATGTTGTAGTTGACTTAGAAAGTCCTTCACAAAAGAAACGAAAAACAACAGATCGATGAGGTTAAGTATCTTTTCTAAACTGATAGACATGATTCTTGTTTTGGAGGAGGGGATCACGAGATTGATTTCTCCTTTTGATTCTTGATAATAACTTACTGTTAAAAAGTTCTATTCTTGATTACTTTGATTCTATCCTTTAGTTCACTCGTAACTATCTGAAATACTAATTATATTCTGTTCTTCAGTTTACTGGATAAAAAGTTTTCTTAAATTTTTTCTGTTTTTGTCTCTTTTTGCAGGTTCGATATGAAAACTGAAAATGAGGATGGATCAATTATGAAGAGTACTATCAGATACTCATTTGTTGGGCCTGGGGAAATAAGAAGAAGAAGATGACGAGGGTTTAAATCTTTGACATCAAAAGGAAAAATTTCAACTAATAGTTCATTATTTCAATCTAGTGATCTTCTTAAGCAATACATCCAAGAAGTTGAAACAAGTAAGCTTTTGAATATATGTGGAGTTCTTAACTGCATATATATACATAACTTCTATCAATTTATAGATGAGTGTTACTTTTCTCCAGGTGCTATTGAGAAGGGACGACAACAACAACTTACCAACGTCCCAATGTCTTCTAGTCATGAAAAGGGAGAAATAAATGAGAAGTCCAATATGTCTCTTGAGAAAGAGTATATGCAAGTTAATACTTCATTTCATCCATCTACCAAGCAAGCTAAGCAATACATCCATGATGTTGAAACCAGTATGTTTTTTCATGACTTGTGCTCTTTTTGCTAATTTTATCCATATTCCTTGTAATGTCAAGTCTCACGAGTTGAGGCCTTATTTTTTGTAGAAGTAATTTGCATTCAATACAATACTTTGTCAAATAGTCACCGTGAAATTGTATTCAAATAGTAGTGATTTGTTTTCTGCAAGTGCTATTGGCAAGGGACGAGGAACTGGACATAAAAACTCCACCATGTTTTCTAGTTAAGTTCCTACTCCCTTTCGTTCATTTACTAATCAAGTAAAGCAATGTACCAAAGAAGTTGAAATAAGTATGTTTTTTAAAATCTATTTTTTATTCCATATATAACAGAAAATAAACACCTAGATCTTTCTGCTCATCTTTTGGAGTTCCTGAAAATAATGTGAAATATATTCAAGGATTGCCATCAATCGATAAAAATACCATGGTCCTTGAGAAAGAGAACACACATGCCAAATCCCCTAGTTCTACTGATCAAGTTATGCAGCCCTCCCAAACAACTGAAACAGGTATGAAAATTTACGAATACATGCACTATCAATCTGTGAAATTAAATTTTATTGCTATAGTTCTACTAAATTATACAACTGTAGGATCATCTAATCCTAGAAAGGTAAAAACAGTTCGAGGGAGCAATAAGTGTAAAGAAGTTGCATCACTTGAAGCTGGAAAGTGGCTGAAAGTAACATTTTACAATAATAGAACGGATGGAAAAAATAGCAATCTATTTTCGAGGAACTTGGAAAAAATTATTCGTGACTGTAATATGTGTCCACTAGGAGTATCATCGTGGAGTGACATTAAGCAACATAAATTCGATCACATGTGGGGAGCTATTACGGTAACAATTTCTAATTACATCATCATTGTCTTTATATTCTGTTTTTTGTGCTCTCTGTTAATTATTACATGAATCTAATCACTAATCTCCTTTTTGATTTAAACTCACTTTTTAATTATTGTAGGATAAACTTTTAGAGTGTTGACTTGAATGATCATCGTTACCATATATTTGGATGGATGAATGAGTTATGGAACAAATGGAGAGGATACTTGCATGCTACTTATGTGAAAAATAAGCCAATCATTCAGGCTCTTAAGAATATTCCAAAGGGAGTAGAAAAGAAGGAATGGGATTGGTTAGTTAAGGAACATTTTTGTTCTAAAAGTTTTCAGGTATGACTAGTGATCTAATAGTCTATATTTTTGAAGGATTCATTTTGCAACTCAACGTGATATTTAGATGTGAAACTTCTTTTTTAACTTGGTAAGTTTTCTTAGATATTAATGTTTTACATAACAATACATGCGAGGAGCAATAGAAATGCAAAAAATCAAACTAAGTTAAAGATGTATCATCATATTGGTAGCAAGCCTATTAGAGAGATTATTTATCAACAGGTATTATCAAAAAATTACTTTCCTAAAGAAAATATTTAAGAAGTGCTATTTGACATGTTTCTCTTTGATGTAAAAGCTAGAAAAGATGGCAATCCTTCAAATTTGACAACTATTTTCTTTGAAATATGTAAATTACTTCAAATTATTATGGGATATGTTGAAATGTACTTGTATATATTTTGCAGGCTCAAATAGAAGAAATACTAAAAGCTGAGCCATCTCATCCTAGCATAGAGATTGTAGAAAAGTATTGTGGACCTCAAACTCGTAGCCAAGTATTTGGCTTTGGCGGTGGAGTAAAGGCAAAGGACATGAGAGGTGACACTTCTTCAAAGATTGAATTACTGTCTGAGCTACGTTCAACTCAAGAGGAAAATAAATCTTTGAATGAGAAAAACAAATCCTTGAATGATCGCTTGTCTACCTTAGAAGATGAGATGAGAGAAATAAGAAAAATGCAAGAATTCTTTCCTGCTCAACAATCACATAATCCGCATATGACATCACCCGAATCAATTGAATGACCACTGACTTCTTTTGCTGATCAGGTAAGTAACAATATACCAAAATCTATTTGCGGATAGTTGTTTAAGCAGTTAGTGTATGGCTGAACTCTTACGAAACTAATGAAGATAGGAATGAACAAATAGCATATCCATTGTCCTTTTTGAAACTGGAAGACGCTAGATTGATAATTGACATGCTTTCCATTAGCTTTTCTATTATTATTGATATGTCTGTTTAAAGGAATTATTCACTTGTGAGGTACTTCGTTGGGTGATTATCTTCTCTTAGCTGGTGGTTGTTTGACATATTTGTATTATGATTCATGATACATAGTAGGGTTTTTTTTGTTTGTTGGATCAATAATGGAAAACTGTATTGCTTTTTGAGGATCTGTCATGAACAGAATACTAAAACTTTTCCGTGTGAAGTGGAAAAATTAATGTTTTAGCAGAATGATGACCAGTTCCGTTTAGTAGACTCTAGTAAAGATGCTGATTTGGTTGATAAAACAGGGAAAGATGAACTTGTATATCCACTACAAGTAGCTGAGAGAACTTGTATATCCGTTTAAAGTGCTCAATTTACAGAACTAACTCTGCATAGTTATACGTCTATGATTCGAATTTCAACAGCAATATAGGTTCAGTTTCAACAACAGTTGGTTTCCCACTTGTAGCTCTGCAGATAGGATTTGGATTTCAGGGAAAAGAAGCGTATTATACATATAGTTTTACTCCTGACAACAATCTTCCAATCCACAACTCTTCTCTTCATAAAAGCTATCAGGAAATTATACATAGAGTTTTTTAGGTGTTGCAGTGTTTTCTATTTTATCCACTGCCGGTCATAGGGGAGGTATGGATTGATTGATTATACACTAATGCACTCATATCAGCAAGGCCATCTATGAATTTGTAATGATCTGAGATGTCGTAAGTGATTTCTGTGATGGTTGGGTTTAATTCCTTGAGTTTCCTCTCATTCAACGCACAAAATCCATCCATTGGTTTACTTATTTACTAGTAATCTATGAAAGTGCGAGTTGCTCGGTTTTGAGATGTCTGCATGAGACCAGTAGTGTGACTGATTGCCATTTTACGAATGAATAAGGATTGAGCCTGTATTTGCTGAAATTTTGAAGCAACAAATTGGAAACTCTGTTTAGGCAGCTGCAGTGGTGTCTTCACCGGTAATAGAATTGTTTAAAAGATTATAGTCTTAGCGAATCAGAAACTTTGTTTAGGCGACTGCAACGGCGTCTTCACCGGTAATAGAATTGTTTAAAAGATTACAACCTTATTTTTCTGTGTTGTTTCCATTTTATACAAATACAATAGCATACACACATCTTTTTCCTCTGTTTTTTTTAGTTTTGTACAATTGTGTGCGAACGGTTTTTATTTTCTTCAGAACTATACATAGTGAATGTAGTCTACAGTTTTCTGGGATTTCATGCAGCCTACAGTTCTCTGGGATTTAATGTATTTATTATGAATGCAATCTGTAGACATTTTAGACTTGGGATACACTATCAAAGTTTTCTTACTCAATTTTTCTTATGTTCTTGCAGCTTGTTAATATTTTTGGATAACCCTTGGTGAATTTCGGTGTACTTTTATGAAGATTGAAGCTACAAGTCAAGATTCAAGTTTAGAAGATGCACAAGACCATTAATATTTTGCTCGGGATATTGTTAATTTGCTAAGTTTTTTTTTGTTTAACAAATATTGAAACTAACACCATGGGATGTTTACTTATTTTTATATTTATATCAGCCTTTTGTATGGAGAATACCATAGAAATCTTATATTTATTGATGAAATTTATATTATTTTCTGAAATGAAGTTCCAGAAGTACTAATGGTCAGTTAGAGACAAAAAAATTTGCTCGTCTCTAAAAGTTTATCTAAGACGAGATAGTTTCTTGTCTCTAAAAGTTCATCTAGGATTGGACAACTTCTTGTCCCTAAAGGATCATCTAGGACGAGGTGTTGCTAGTCGCGAAAAAAACAATTTAAGACGACGTGGTTGCTCATTAGGAAAAAGTAATCTAGGACGAGGTAGTTGCTCGTCCCTAAAGAGTAATTAGGGCAATTTTTTGCTAGTCGTTAAAGAGATTTAACGACTAGAAAATGATAGTTTTCAAAGAAGAAAATCCTCTATTTGGGACGAGATATGCAGTCTTCAAAAGTATTTTGGCGACCAGTTTTGATTCCATCTCTAAACTCATTCAGCGACCAGCTAAAGGAACTCGTCCCAATTGACCTTTAGCGAAGAAGCATTTTAGGACGGGTGGCGACCATCCTTTTCACGTCTCAATAGACTATTTGAGACCAGATTTGAACTTCCTAGGACCATATTTCCCTTCCTTAGAGGTTGTTTTTCTTGTAGTGCTGGTTGGCTTCTCTTAAGCAGGTGAAGAGATGAGTGTGAATGGGAGCAACGTAGTCTACTTGGGAAGAATGACGACATCGGGAATTTACATGATGTCAATGAGGATTAGTTGGGAAATGCGGGTGCTATTCAATTGCCTCCGACTGTGGGCAATGTTTTGTTTCATGTGACCATCACAATGTTGCATCTGTTGCAAATGAAGGGTCTCTTTTGAGGACTTGCTCATAAGGACCCTCATGATCACATCTGAAACTTCGTGGATATGTATGGGATGTTCTCTTTCAAGAACATCACTCAAGAGTCAGTCGGACTTCGTTTGTTTCAAATTTATGTAATGGGGGAAGCAATGAAGTGGTTGACTGAACTACCAAGAGATTCAATTAGTTATTGGGATGAGCTCACATAGGTGTTTTACGAAAGGTTTTTCCCTTCTTCGAAGATGGTCAAGTTGAGGTATAATATTCAGAACTTCAAGTGTATTGATGGTGAACCTATCCATGAGACATGGTTAAGGTCCCACAAGTTGCTTCTTGAATGTCTTACTCATGGGTTGCCAGACAATGTGTTATTTCAATATTTCTACCCAAGTTTCGACACGGTTAACAAAGGTGTTGCAGACCAACTCATTCAAGGTGGAATCATGAGACAACCGTTTGACATAGCATCAGCCCTCCTTTGTGAGATGACGAAAATTAATCGTGAATGGTACATAAGAGAAGATTAGGTGTCTCCCTTGAATCTTAGGCTGACAAAGGAACAAATGGAAAAGAACCAAGAGTGAGATGAAAACATGGCCAAGATGATGACCCGAATTGACCTATTGACGAAGAATGTTATGGGAAGGGGTTCCAAGTCTGTAAATGTTGTCGGTACTAATAATGGAGTAAACCTTGATGATGCATACTTTGAGGCCATGTACAATGAAGAAGTGCAGTTCTTGTCAAACCAAGAAGGGGGTTTTGGCCCGAGCTATCTAAAGCCAGGCGGGAATCAAGGTTAGAATAGGGATCGCGATGATGGTTGGAGAGACCAAGATTGGGAATGGCGTGACCTTGGTACAAATTGGAGAGATAGAGATAGGGGGGAAATATCGTTATGTGCCTCCTCATGAACGTCAAAAGCTGAAAAAGACAAAGGCTGATCTTGAGAGCTTCCAGACTGAGGACATGCTCTCTCGTATATTGAATAAGGTGGAAGGATCAAACAAAGTGCTCAAGGAGATGAAAGATGACGTCTCTTCTCTTAACCAAATGATCCCATCACACTCGGTATCCATTAAGAGGCTGGAAACACAGATGGGCCAGATCTCGGCTCATTTAAATCCAAATCTGAAAGAGGGTCTCCCAAGTGATACTTTCGTGAACCCAAAAAATGAGGCATGATCCCATGATTATATCGTGCCATGACGTTAAATAAGGCTCTTATTGGGAGGCAACCCAAAGTTTACTTTTTCACATTTGAATAACGTTTGTTGGATGTGCAGGTTGAAATTCAAAGTTTGGGAGTAAAAGGCCAATGGGCGAGCTCATAACTCATTCGGCGCCGTGTAGTTTGAGGAACCTGATGTTGATCGACTTTTGGAACAACTAAATGGTTAGAGTTATGTTAACTTCTACGGGCTAAAAGCTATTCAGCGCGTCGCTGAGTGGATCGACGACATTAATGAGGCTCGCTGACTGAGGCACTAACTGAAGGGTCAAAAAGGCTTTCAACCGTTTTAAATTCATAACCTCTCCTTATTTTGAACTTTTCAACCCTTATACTCTCACAACTATCTTTTAGATCTTAGTTTTTACTCAATTTTTCCGTGGGTGTCATCGTGTGATTGGAATTCATCGCATTGCTCATTTTTGCTTTTGCCTTAATCGTTGCATTGCCTTCTTCTGAGGTTGGTGTCCCGAATTAGCCTTAATTTCATGATATGTTATAAGCATGCTTGTGAGTAGTTTTTGGATCTATTATGTGTCTTTGTGTGCTTAATTGATTGTTGAATATTATTTGTTAATCGAGCATCTTAGATATTTTGTTTATCCTAAATTAGCTTATATTTCGTGTTTAAAGTGCTTAAATTGTGGGTTTGCATGTCGAACTTTGTGTGGTTGAAGTCTAAGTTACCCAAATTCCACCAAACAACTCTAATTTGCCCAATGATAGATCGGGTAACGTCATTCTTAAGGGAAATGGCATTGTTTTGTCGAATGCTCACCAAGTTGAATCACCGACTCGTCGAACTGCCTTAGCATCGCCGTTCTAAAGCTTAATTTTTGCTAAATTTTCTGTAACTTTAGGTGAGACCTCTTTGAATCGCCGATTATGTTCAGCGCCGAATCATCTTTTGTCTCGCTGATTTGTGCTGATTTATTGCTGGGTTATTTTGTTATTTTTGGCAAGCACTCTATTGCTCGCCGAATGACTTCGGTGACTCGCCGAGTTGGTTGGCGATCTTTTCTTCAGATTTTTGAAATTATTGTTTCACTAACCCTTTGCATCCGTATTTGTTTTGTTTGCTTATTTTGACAGATATGGCTAGACCGAAGGTTCCAAAAAAGGGCAATAGGGGTCGTTATCGCTACAGAGGTTGCAGCTACCCAAGCCACTCGACCAAAACTTCCTCAGATAAGAGGTAAAGGAAAGGGAAAGAAGGTTGTGGTAGCTAGTTCTAATTCGAGCAGTTCCAGTTTGGAAAATATGGATATCGACTCCACCCATTTGATCACATCGATTCTGAGGGTGAGGTAGCTACATGGTCTAAGACTCCTGATCAGGCATCATCACTAGAGGCTAAGTCACTGAAGCGAAGGCATTCAGAGTTGCGTTCCAAAGCAGTACATAAAGAGGCTAGACTCCTAGCACTCCCGACACCTCCAGCACTTCCAGCATCTAAGGCTCCACAAATATCTCCGACCCCAACACCTTATTCACACTATATGCACCGGTTGAAGGCTAGTGGTATGAGGACAATTTTGGAGGAAAAAAGGTTGTGCACAGATAGGGTAGTGGATAGATATCCGGTAGTACGGGAGACACTCCAGTTTCATAATTTCGAGCGGTTCACAAAACCCTGAAAAACCATACGTGCCTACTTGGGTTAGTGAGTTTATGAGAGCTATGCACAGTTGCTCCTGAAAGGGAAGAAGAAAGTTGGGTCGGCGACACCGTTAGAATTTGTTAAGGTGCGTGGTAAAAAAGTTAAATGTAGTGAGACGGACATCAATGATTTGCTTGCTTGCACAGTCTGAATACTTCACTTTCTGACCACTCGGATCAAGATCAAGTCACTTGATGACTTGAAGGGGTGGTTGGCCCCTTTACTTTCTGATGCTACACCTCTATGGATAGAGGCAAGGGTCCCGATTGAAAAGAGGGATTTGAATGTAGCTGTGAGGTATTGGTTCGGGTTCATCAGCAACACATTGATGCCTTCCCAAAATGAGTCCATTGTTTAGCATCCGAAGGGTGCACTTCTAGGGAGCATTATTGATCAGGAGAGGCTCAATTTGGGGTCTATTATTGCTCAGGAGATGGCCATGAGGGCCAAACAGAGTCAGACCTCGTTGCCTTTTCTGGTTCTCATCAGTGATATGTGTCATCAGGCTGGAGTGCTATTTATGGCGAAGAGCGATATTGAGGTGATTCCAACCTCATCTATTGACATCAGGAGGTTTGAGGCCGAGTATATTAAGGACGAGTCTGAGCGGAGGAGGACAACCACAAATACATATCCAACTGTCGACTTAAAGGCTATGGAGGGTGATACTTCTCTCCCTACTTCGGTCGATGAGCTGACAGGTACCGAGCTCCCTCACCCCTTTTACTTCTTCTGTTGTTGTTGTCTCCCGTCCTCCATTGATGCAGGCCATGTTATAAAAAATGGGCCACCTCACCCATTCGGCCGATGTACGTGCTTTTAGTGTTGAGGCAACTATTCCCTCCATGATCGAGTGAGCTATTGAGGCTGCACTTACTCCCACTCAGGAGGAGTTACGGGGACAATGTGAATGGATCACAGCCCATGGCCAAGCATTGGATTCCCTGAGTGCTAGGATGGAGGCATGTGAGCAGGAGTGACCAAAAGGCAACAAATTTGACAACTTTGAGGGTTGATATTGTTGGACTTTGACGTGATGTGGACGAGCTGAAGTCCACAGGCATCTCTATGATATGGGGTGGAGTTGACATTCCTGAGGGCCCTAGTTCAGATATGCCAACTACTTCTGAGATCCCTCCAGCTACTATGACCAAAGATGTTGTTATAGATGATGATGGTGATGAAACTGATTCCTCTGAGATTGGTGAGGAGGAGCTCAGAAATAAGGATGAGGCGATGTTCGAGGACCTGTAGGGTGATTTGGTCTGGGTAGCTACAAAGGCCTCACTTCGGGACACATCAATGATTGGTCCCAGTGGATCACAACCCATTATTGGAGGAGATTCGGGCACCGATACCTAGATTAAGAGCGCCCAAATACACAGTGTTCACCTCATGCTTAGCCTAACAGGGGGATCTTGACTTTCTTCCCATTTTTATTTACTTTTGAGACATGCAGTTTTTCTTTCACACTGAGGACACTATTTAGTATTTTTGGGTGGGGTGAAGGTATTTTGATACATATCCTCTTGGTTGTATTTATTTTGTTTTGTTTTATTTCGTTGACTGTCGGATGTTCAGTTGTTTGTATTGATTCTGTAGTTTATTTTTGGATATGAATCGTCTCCTTATGTTGCTGAATGGGAATGATGATTGTTTAGTCTTACCTATTTGATCCCTCTCTTGAATACTTGATTGTTGAATGTTGTTGATGTTCTCCTGTATATCTGACTGTCAGTTTTGATCAATACCGATGACTTGAATAGTGCTCTTGATTGAACGATATGTTTGTGCAAATCAAATTAGGCAAATTTGAGTTACATAAGTCATGTGTGAACTCTTAGCATCTCATTGTGACTAGTCAATTATCGAAGTGAGTCTTGTAATGATCATTACATGTGAGCTTAACTTGTAGAGTCATGATCAATGATTGTGTTGAATGCCTTGTTTGGTGAGGTTTACTTGAAATATGTGCTTGGTGATACCTAGAACTTTTCCCGTTGGTATAATGAACTAGCATTGGTGAATGAAAGAAATGATCTTAGGCACAACTTTTTGAGAGTGAACCAAATTGCTATTATACCTTTTTGTGACCACCTTGTGAGTGTGTGAACCTAGCTTGGCACCATTTGAGCCTAACCTTTTCTTTGGATGAAACATGAACACAAATGACCTTTTCCTCCCCACCTAAAACCTTCGTGAAGCTTTGGTTTGTTTGAATTGCCAACTTAGGCCAAAAGCCTAAGTTGGGAGTGTAGTAAGAATGAGGAATGAAATCGAGAAAAAAGTTTGTGAAATCCATCCTTGAAGGCATGTCATGTGTGGAAAAAGATGGAACCCCTCCATAAATTAAAAAAAAAAAAAAGTAACAAGAGAAAAGATGGGTTGCGAAGATGAAAAGAATAAAAGAAAAGGAGAAGAAGTAAAATTTGAGCCATGCTTCATAAAGCTTGAAGTCATTAAGCCAAAATAATCATACCTTTACCCCCAGCCCACTTACAAGCCTTGAAATACCTTGGTGTTCTTGCATAAGCCGAAATATGCGTTGATCGGAAAATGCGAGCAAACCTATGGGAAATATCATGCATGTGTTTATCATTGAGAGTGTGAGAGTTGATTTTGATTCCTGAAATTGTAATCTTTGATTGGCTTCGTGAGAGCTTGGAATCATTCTTGGCGTGAGGGCATTCAAATACTCTTGTTGAGCATGGATTTGCATTTGGAGTGATCATTGTGAGATTGAACTCTTTTTTATGATGGCTAGTCATAGTTTGAAACCTTTAGTGCAGAATTGAACATTACATGTGTAGATTGAAAATCATGTGCATTCATGTTGAGTCTCAGATAACACTATTTGTAGACATCCCTGTTGGCCTAATTGATCTTGTGTTTTACTTGAGGGCAAGCAAAAGTTTAAGTTTGGGGTGTTGATGAGTCAGGGATTTCGACTCATTTAAGGCTTATTATTCAAGGATTCAGTGTCCTCAATTTCTATTTTACGCTCATAACTGATGATAATATGTTGATGTACAACAATGAAGGCATAAGAGTGAGGCATGGATATTATGATGCAAAAAGGAGCGAAAAAGCTGAAAAAGTTAAAGGAAAGCAAAGCTGGAACTCGCCAAAGCCACTGGACGAGTCGCCGAGTGGACCTTCAGCTCGCCTAAAGTTCCAGAAAAATAGCCCATGGACAAAACCCACTTGGCGAGCAAACAAGCAATTCAGCGACACGTTGAAGGGTTCGGCGATATCGATCAAGCTCGCCAAAAGTTCCAGAATAATTTGATGAAAGAGCCAAACCAAATGGTGAGAAGAAGAGCAACTCGACGGATCGCCCAAATGGTCGGCGAGCTCGACTACTTCACCGAGTTCACTTCGTGTTGAAATTTTGAGAATGTATAAATACAATTTTTGAAAGTAAAAAAGCAGTTCCCAGAGTTCCCACACTGTTCACCTTCGAGGTTTTTAATATTTTACATTGTAGAACATTGTCTTTGCATTTTTGGGCTCTTGGGATTTAGATTTTAAGATTGTAATTGCTTTAGCTTTGATTTCAACATACAGAAATTGTATATCATTAGCAAATCAGATGGAAAACTTTGTTGGTAACGATTTCTTACATTTCACTATGCTTGGCTAAAATCTCTTACCTTGGGGGTATGATTATGTAGTTGAATGCATTAATTATTTAATGGGTGTTGTTAGTTTCTGATTTTGGTGTTATTTTTAAGTGGGTTCAATTAATTGTTCATGTTTTAATTGAGGAATTGCAGTTGCAAATGCAATTCTAGATTAGTTCTCTATGCATGCTTGAGAAAGAGGTAGTAGAGTAGCAACATTGATTGACAGTTGCATTGATTGCATCTTTGAAATCTAGTTTGAGAAAGTGAGTTTGATTGCGCCTTTACAAATTCAGCTTGAAAGAGTGGATTAATTAAGGAATTAGGTTGTTTGGTTGTGTTATGCTCGTTGAGGTTCAAATGAACTACCTTAAAACACAATAGTTGATTGAGAAATGACTATTGTACTCAAAACCTTGCCTACCCACTAAGATTTAACAACTTTGAGCAACTAGTAATCACCCATTACGTGAAATTAGAATTCAACTTATCACTCTCCTAAGGTCCAATCTCTACTTGTTTACTTCCCGTGTTATTTGTCTTAAACTGGTTACCCAAATCCCCCAATTTGATATTAATCGTTGAAACTTTGTGATTTGTTTTAATGTTGCAAAAGTGTCACCTCTACAAATGATTAGAACACATCTTTACTTCTTAATTGAATTGTTTACTGTATCACTATATGTGGGATCAACCCCAACTCTTAGTTGAGTTTATACTTGTTAGCGACCGCTGATGAGTCTAAAATTTGAACTCATTTAGGGGTTTGTTTATATAGATTTAGTGTCCTCAAACACTTAAATTATGATAATAACTGATGTAAAATGCTTGATTTTCAGGTATATGGATTGAGGAACAAAGCAATGATACTAACTTGCAAAAAGGAACAAAACGAGCAGAAAGAATGAAGAAAGGCAAGCCTGGTGATTGCCAAGTTCAATTGGCGAATCGCCGAATGGCTATCTGATCGCCTAAAGTTCTAGTGTGCCAATCTCTGAGGGAAGAAACCAAGTCGGTGATATAAAAGAGTAGTCGGCAGATCATCGAGTAGTTTCGCGATGCAGTGCTAGATCGCCCAAAGTTACAGACCTTGAGGATGTTGAATGCCAAAGCAGAAGAGCGATGGAAGAGACCAAAGGGAGGCTCACCGAGTGGTTCGGCGAGCCCAAATTACTTCACCGAATGACCTTTCGTAGCTTATTTTCGGCGACTATAAATACATTTTTGAACATTTAGTTTAGGATCTTTTATCTCTCTTTAGACATTATTGTTAAGTTTGGAGCACCTGGAGACAATTTTCTCTAGTTTTCCTTAGCTTTGAACGATTGAAGGTATTCACTTTTGAGAAATTGGAAGTGGATATTTGAGATTCATCAAATTGGAGCATTGTCAGGAAGAAACTACTCTTACCCAGTTGATGGATAATCAATTTGGTAACGGTTTTTACCTTTTTATGATGTCTAGCTAAGACCCCAATTCTTGGGGTGTGATTATGGGCTTATTTAGCTTATGGGTATTGCTAATTGTTAGTTTAAATGTTATTTAGAAGTGAGTTCAATCATTAATTGTGGTTTAATTTAAGAATTGTAGTTGCAAATGCAGTTCTAGCTTTGTGTTCTTAGATTGCTCGAGAGAGAGAGGTTTTAGAACTAAGGTTTTTGATAGATAGTTTGTGGGTATTGGGTTGACTTGGTTCAGCTCAAGAGAGTGAATCCTAAACCCATTCCTACACATTCAGTTCGGGAGAGTGAATGGAATAAGGTGTGGCCTGGTCTTATTTTGCATGTTTGTTGATGTTTGATATACCGTGAGTTTACGATATTTTTAATACATTTCACTTAAGAGTTGTGTGTGTCTAGAGCCAATTTTGTATTGGTATTAATGTGTTTTTATCGTGTTTGCAGGAAATAAGTTCATACGTGGGAGTTAGGAGATAACTGAAGAAATGTGCAGAAAACGCCACCTACGGACGTGACTTACGGACCGTAGGTGAAGGGCGTAGATCGATGGGAAAGGCTTGGAGGAAAATCAGGGAATTCTTGACTAAGTGTGGAATCACAGTTACAAGTGACGGACCGTAGATCGACCTACGGGCCGTCTTGTAGTTCCGTCAAATGGTTCAGAGAAGGTGGTTCCAGTACCTGACTTCAAAAGTCTAAGTATGAAACTACGGAGGAGGATCTACAGACCGTGGATCGAGTCACAGTCCGTGTTGTTGAGTGGTCATTCGGTACTGAGAAGTTGGAGATTTGTGAAGTTGAAAAATTGCCCAAGTCTCAAATCACGGAAGGGACCTACGGACCGTAGGTCAGTCCACGGTCCGTAGGTCAGTCTCGTCAATCACAACCACATCCAGAAACTTTATTTCCTTGTTTCGTTTCCTTATTAGTTGGGACTTGTTTTTCTATATATAGGTCATGTAAAGCTTGTTTTTAGGAGTTAGACTTTATTATTTTAGTTCTAGTTTTTGGCTTGGGAGATTAACTTGCAACTTTAGCAATTCTTGATTTCCGAAGTTCGTTTTGAAGATTTTGGCTTTGAAATTCAAGTTGAGATTCTGGGTTTATTCTTCTCATTACGGAAGTTCTTGATTTCTTCATCTAAAAATATGAATTGTGTTCTTGCTACTATGGGTAACTAAATCCACAACTAGGGTTGTGGGAACCATGAGCAATTAACAAAGTATGAATAGTATCTAAGTAAAATTGAATAGTGTTATTGCATGCATTGATAATTCTTTCGTTTAGAAGTCTTTTTAGCGATTGAAAACGTTAGAACTCACCTTGTTGCTACTTGCCGGACCAAGGAGGTAGTTAATAAGAAAAGAATTATCAATATAGATTTAGTGTAATACTATCTAATAGTCTAATGTCAATTGGTGCAAGGGTGAAAAACTAAGCCATACATTGATGTGATGTCTAATATGAGGTAAAGATAAGGGTTAGTAAATTATACACACGTAGCCGGACCAAGGTGCGGGGTGAAATTCTCTAGTTGTCGGACCAAGGAATTAGAGATACCTAACCTATCACTTTGCATGTAATACACTAGGAAAGGATTACTATTACTAGGATTACCGCGTTATGAGTTTATGGGGAACACATACACCTTGGTTTCTCTCTCATCTTGATAACAACTAAAGTTTGAATCTTCCTCACTTATTATTCACATAATTTCTATAATTTGTTTCACAAACCCCCCCCTTTAATTACTTGTTTCGGAAGTACGTTGACTAAATGAATATAATCGTGGGTTAAAGTTAAGTCTAAACCATATTACTCGTGGGATCGACCCCAACCTACAAGTTGGGTTCTTTACTTGATAACGATCGCTTACTCTTCTTTAAGGAGGTGTAATTTGAGCGTATCAAATTTTGGCGCCGCTGCCGGGAAATAAGGCTTTTAGATTACGTTTAATTACATTATTGGACTTTAGTCAATTATTTCCTAATTTTACTTTTTCTTTTTCTTTTTGCTTTTCGCAGGTTCCTACTCTAGTGTATGCCAAGTACACGGAGTCAAGGTGAACCGCTGACTCCTTACGATCCAGAATTGAACAAAACTTTGCAAAGGATGAATAATCAAGGGGTCCCAGTCAATCCTATCGGAGGAAATCTAGGTGATGGAGTTGAGGTGCAGCCTCCTAGGGTTAATAATGAGAATGATGAAAATCAAGGTGGAAATATATTGGGAGATGCATTGAAGGCACATAATCCACCAGAACCGAGGTTGCGTGATAACTATAGGGTCGACTTCAATGCCACTGAATCTGAAGGACCTATTGTTCTACCTCATCTACCTGCGGGGCATACATTCGTAGTGACAAGCAGTCTGATGCAGATACTTACAGCAAGGGGTTTGTTCTCTGGTATGACATCGGATGATCCACATGGGCACATGGCCAAGTTGAGGAGTGTTTGCAAGAGTTGTGTGGGTCGACAGGATTTAGACATGGATGTCATTGGGTTGAGAGTCTTCCCTCTATCATTGATCGGAGATGTTGCTGTATGGTTTACTGAGCTTTCTTATAACTCAATTCACACATGGGATTAATTGTATAAAGTGTTCATGGAAAAATACTTCCAGTGTCAAAGAAGATAGACCACAAAGATAAACTTAACAACTTCATAGCACTGCCTGGAGAGTTTATGAGTAGTTCGTGGGACAGGTTCACTACTTTCATAAGAAATGTTCCAAACCACCATTTTGATGATGAGTCACTAAATGAGTATTTCTACAGAGGCCAAGATGACAATGGTAAGGCTGTGTTTGATACTATCGCAGGGGGATCATATGGTGAGTGCACTTTTGAGGAGATCGCTGAGAAACTGGAGAAGATTTCTCGGAACAATAAAGCATGGAGCACTCAAAAGTCAGACATTGGAAGAAGTACTTTTGCAGTTCAATCTGCACCTAGTCAATCTGCCGATGACATTCGTGAGGAGATGGCTCAGATGAGGACAAAACTTGGGTTGGTGTTGAAGCATGTGAGCGGACGTACCAGAAAGATAAATGTTGTGAATTATTTGACTAGGAATCCACCACCAGTTGACGAATGCTACTGTGAGGAGGATGCTTATTTGGTGAATGATCAGACGGGGGGTTTCCAAACCAACGTCCAAGAATCCAACTCGGATAATTGGCGCCAAGGTCAAGTTAACTAAGGTCGGAACTATGGTAACTAAAATTGCGAGGGTAACTATGTACGGGATGGGAACTACAACCATGATAACAACTACATCCAGAACAACTATGGTAACAGGAATGACAGAGTTGGGCCCTACGTCCCTCCTGGGAATAGGGAATCTAGCAATAGGGAAGTTGGGGGCAGTATGTCGCGCGTTGAGGAGATGATGCAAAAGATTTGAAGAAGTTTGACACTACTGATCAAAATGTGAAAGAGATGCGCACTGAGTTGTCCGGAATTGGCCAAAAAGTCGATGCCCATGTAGTGTCGATAAAGCAACTTAAGCAGCAGTTTAGTCAGTTGTCTGCTACTGTGAATACACGCCAACCGTGCGTGCTTCCCAGCAACACCATCCAGAATCTAAAGAATGATGGGCATTGTATGGATATCACGACTCGTGGAGGAAAGCAGACTATTGAACCCTACCCCCATGTCATCCGATGTAGAAAAAGTGGTAGAAACAAATGGTGATGAGATTGAGGTTACCGAAGAGACTAAAAATGACACAGAGAAGGAAGCGGAGATAGCCCAAAAGGTTGTTCCCATGCCTCGACCTCCACCTCCTTTCCCACAGAGGTTAGTGCAGAAGGCTGAAGAAGGAAAGTACCATAGGTTCATAACTATGTTGAAACAACTTTCCATCAATGTCTCTTTGATAGAAGCTTTGGAGCAAATGCCTGGGTATGCAAACTTCATGAAGGACTTGGTGACCAAAAAGAGGGATGTCAGTTTTGAGAATGATGAGAGATTGCAACATTGTAGCGCCATTTCTACGAGGTCACTAGTATAAAAGAAAGAGGATCCTGGAGCTTTCACTATTCCTTGAACCATCGATAAGATGTACTTTGCGAAAGCTTTGTGTGATTTTGGTGCCAGCATTAACTTGATACCATTGTCGATTTATAAGAAGTTTGGTTTAGGAGCTCCAAAACCAACTGCGATGTGTTTACTTATGGCTGATAGAACTGTGAAAAATCCCATTGGAGTGCTTCAAGATGTCATTGTGAAAGTGGGGCCGTTCATTTTTCCAGCAGAATTTGTTATACTTGATTGCGAGGTTGACTTTGAGGTCCCCATCATCTTAGGGAGACCATTCCTTGCTACTGGGAGTGCCTTAGTCGATATGGAGAGAGGGCAGATGAAGTTCCGACTAAATAAGGAGGAGGTGACCTTTAATGTCTGTAAGTCTATGAAGCAGGAAAGTGATTTTAAATCGGTATCGGTGGTGAGTAACACTTTTGGAAGAGGTGATAAAGTGTTTAGTAAGGAGAAGTTAGGTGCAGCCTTGTACACGGAGAATAAGCGCCATGAGCAAAAGATAGAAAAGCGCAAACTAGCTCTTGGTGATCTAGTGTGGTTGTATAAATCAAGGTTGTGTTGTTTTCCGGGAAGATCCAAGTCCCAGTGGACTGGACCATTCAGAGTGACCCAAGTGTTCCCACATGGAGTGGTTGAGCTCGAGAAAAGGAATGGGACAAGATTCAAAGCCGACCAACGGAGGATAAAAATCTACATGGGAAATTCTGAGAGTGTAAATGCAGTGATAGAGGCATGGCATCTTGATGAAGTTTGAGTAATCAAGGGGCCTGCGTCGTGCCGCGACGTTCAATCAAGCGCTTCTTGGGAGGAAACCCAAGATGTAAAATCTAGCCAACTATGGGTTTTTCTTTTTGATTTAGTAGTTTTCTTCGCTTATTTGAATTTTGAAATCCTTTAGATAGGTGTTTTATTTTCCGTATTAGTGCTGGCTAGATATAGCATAGGGTCCGTGTCTAAAAAGTGTCCAAAAAATGTAAAATGAAAGGCCTAACAGTTGCTACATGTGCAGGGATGAAAAGCCAAATCTGCAGAAAAAAGGATTGTGCAGAGGTCTACGGACCCCATCGACGGTCATTGGGTCAATCCACAGACCGTGAATGGTGTCCATAGATCCCAGGTATGTATCCTAAATTTGTCCAAGTGTTGGTGCCTCTAGCAGCGTGAGCACTACTGATGGTGCAACGAGAGTTGATGTTAGCACCATTGATGGTGCTGAGATGAGAGATGCGGGCACTACTGAGGGTGACCCAAGTGTTGATCCAGCGGGCTCCGGGAAACTGGACCCACCCGATTGTTGAGTTCTTCAGTGCATTTGCGCCACAGGTTTGCTCCACCTTCACCCTACTCTTTATTGCTTATTTTTGTGTGCTTTGAGGACAATAGCACTTTATTTTGTTGGGGGTGGGGGTAAACGAATTAGGAGTGATAGGGTGAAGTCTGAGTAATCCAACTCATAGTCCTCTCTTGGGGTTTTCTTGCCTGTGTTCTTTTCCCCCAAGAGACTATTTTTATTTCTGTTGAACTGACATGTGTTAGGATTGTATGTGTAGAAGCATGAGAAAGAATGAAGCATGATGGCATAGTTAAGAACGAAAAATGATACCCCTCCAAAATTTGTGATATGTGCTAAAATCTGTAGGCTAGAATGAGTTGAATGTGTTGGCTCTGAGTATGACATGATAAAGAACCAACTTGATATCATGACTTAAGCTAAAACTTGAATTGGGTAATCTGATAATGAAACTATGTGCCAAAAGTGTGTGAGAATGGTTTATTGTTCAGATAGTTTTGTGCCAATCTAGAACTTGCCCCGTTGGTCCTGCTGGGATAATCTAGGCTAGAAGTTAGGAAGTGATCATAGGCCATTGTTCAAATTAGTCCACTTAAGCCTAAAATGATCTAACCACCCTTTTGATCCAAATATTTGAGCCTAAAATTGACCAATTCTTTTGATTCACCTTACTCACCTTCCCATAAAAACATTGTCTTGGACCCGGCCCCTTCTTGGACATGTGCACCTTGACTTAGGTCAAAAGCCTAAGTTGAGAGTGGTTAAGCCCAAAAGTTACCTTGATCTTGGCCCTGGTCTGACATCGGACATTGTGCACCTCAACTAATGCAAAATGCATAAGTTGAAGTGGCTATGAAAAAGGAAACCAAATGGAAAAAGGGTATGAAAAGAGTTTAGTGTTGTAAAGAGAAAAAGTATGAAAGAGGATGTGACTTTATGCAAAAGAAGCAAAAGAAAAAGAAAGTGAACGAAAAAGAAGAAAGTGAGAAATAAGAGTCAAAAAGTCAAAAGTCACATCCTTGGTTGAAAAGAGTTAAGGGAAAGAAAGTGAGATGAAAAGTTGCAAAAATAAAAAAAATAAAAAATAGGTCAATGAAGAGGTAAATAGCCAATGTAATGTCAAGGAGGGCAGAAAGTCACTAAAAAGTACCTAAATGTACCACACCTGACCCTGAGCCTACGTTACAAGCTAAGAAAAGTTCTATAGTGATCCTAACAACTAGTTTGGAGAGTCTAAGCAGTGAAAATAAGGGTAAGCTTATGGTATTGAGCACTAATTGTACTTGAAATTACATCTGAGCGTGAGTGTTGAATGAATCCTTGTACTCAAAATCATATTCATTGTGTAAAAAAGGGATTTCGTTTGAAGTAAGGGCAGTAGTTACATTGTCGGAAAGTTGGTACCTTGGTATAGCAAAATAGTGTATGTTGTGTGTTGATTGGTCGATCTTTGTCATATTTTGATCCGCATGAGTTAGCTTGTTGAGTATAAGAGAAAAGATTTGCACTCAAAAAGAGATTCGGGATAGAGAGCCACGTGATTGTTTGTGCTTGAATGCTTGCTTCTATACAAGTGTCGTTTAGAGTCTTAGTGCGTCGCTTGAGGACAAACAACGAATTTAAGTTGAGGGTGTTGACATACCGTGAGTTTACGGTATTTTTAATACATTTCACTTAAGATTTGTGTGTGTCTAGAGCCATTTTGTATTGGTATTAATGTGTTTTTATCGTGTTTGCAGGAAATAAGTTCATACGTGGGAGTTAGGAGACAACTGAAGAAATGTGCAGAAAATGCCACCTACGGACGTGACTTACGGACCGTAGGTGCAGTCACGGTCCGTAGGTGATGGGGTGTAGATAGATGGGCAAGGCTTGAAGGAAAATCAGGGAATTCTTGATCAAGTGTGGAATCACGGTTACAAGTGACGGACCGTAGATCGACCTACGGGCCGTCCTGCAGTTCCGTCAAATAGTTCAGAGAAGGTGGTTCCAGTACCTGATTTCAAAAGTCTAAGTATGAAACTACGGAGGAGGATCTACGGACCGTGGATCGAGTCACGATCCGTGCTGTTGAGTCTTCATTCGGTACTGAGAAGTTGGAGATTTGTGAAGTTGAAAAATTGCCCAAGTCTCAAATCACGGAAGGGATCTATGGACCGTAGGTCAGTCCACGGTCCGTAGGTCAGTCTCATCAACTACAACCGCGTCCAGAAACTTTATTTCCTTATTTCATTTTATTTTTATTTGGGACTTGTTTTTCTATATATAGAGCATGTAAACCTCATTTTTAGGAGTTAGACTTTAGTATTTTAGTTCTAGTTTTTGACTTGGGAGATTACCTTGCAACTTTAGCAATTCTTGATTTCCTAAGTTCGTTTTGAAGATTTTGGCTTTGAAATTCAAGTTGAGATTCTGGGTTTATTCTTCTCATTACGAAAGTTCTTGATTTCTTCATCTAAAAATATGAATTGTGTTCTTGCTACTATGGGTAACTAAATCCACAACTAAGGTTGTGGGAACCATGATCGATTAACAAAGTATGAATAGTAACTAAGTAATTCTTGAATAGTGTTATTGCATGCATTGATAATTTTTTCGTTTAGAAGTCTTTTTAGCAGTTGCAAACGTTAGAACTCACCTTGTTGCTACTTGCCGGACCAAGGAGGTAGTTAATAAGAAAATAATTATCAACATAGATTTAGTGTGATACTATCTAATAGTCTAATGTCAATTGGTGCGAGGGTGAAAACTAAGCCATACATTGATGTAATGTCTAATATGAGGTAAAAGTAAGGGTTAGTAAATTATACACACGTAGCCGGACCAAGGTGCGGGGTGAAATTCTCTAGTTGCCGGACCAAGGAATTAGAGATACCTAACTTATCACTTTGCATGTAATACACTAGGAAATGATTACTATTACTAGGATTACCGCGTTATGAGTTTATGGGGAACATGTACACCCTGGTTTCTCTCTCATCTTGATAACAACTAAAGTTTGAATCTTGCTCACTGATTATTCACATAATTTCCAGAATTTGTTTCACAAACCCCCCCTTTAATTACTTGTTTCGAAAGTACGTTGACTAAACAAATATAATTATGGGTTAAAGTTAAGTCTAAACCATATTCCTCGTGGGATCGACCCCAACCTACAAGTTGGGTTCTTTACTTGATAACGATCGCTTACGCTTCTTTAGGGAGGTGTAATTTGAGAGTATCAATGTTTGAGAGAAATCACTTGATTCGGGGTAAATTGTTCGAGAAAAAATTTACCTCCACTATAGCCTAGCCTACTCACTAATAACTAGCTATTTTCTAATAGTTGCAATTACCCATATGTCTATATTAGCCTATAATCAATCACATCCCAAGAACCCGTCTCATTATTGTTAATTCTTATTGTTTGTGACTGTTGTTTGTAGTTTATAATCGAAACCAAAACCCCCATTTGACATTCGTGTCACCCACTGATTTGAATGATGTCTTTATTCGATAATTTTCATTCCTATGACTGATTTAACCATGTTCGTACTTCCCAATTGAATCTTAAACACGTACCACTCCTTGTGGGATTCAACCCCAACTCACTTAGTTGGGTTTTATACTGATTAACAATCGTTGACGCTCACAATTAGATGAAGTGTCTTTGAAACGTTATTAATCAAAATGGCGTCGTTGCCGGGGAGCGGTGTTGTTTGAAATTCTTTTGGTGAAGTTGAATTGTGTTCTTTTTAGTCATTGTTGATTCTACTTATTTTTAGTTTTGGTTTTTGTGTTGTTTAAACAGAGGAAATGAATGTCAACGGAAGCAATGGTAGATAAGTGGGCTACCAAGATGACATCGGAAATCTCAATGATGTCAATGACCCAAATCTAGTGGGTGGAGTTGGTGCCATACGTGTCACTCCCCAAACTCAAGGGGCGCAACTGGCTCCTAATGCCAAAACTCAGGCCCGAGCCAACCCTGTTGAACCATTTGCTACTAGCGCATGGCAGACACACGCAATCAAGAAAACAAACAAGTATATCTCGGATTAAAACTAAGCCCTCGACCGGCAAGGCCCCTATCGACAAATCTATAAAAGAAACAACTACTCCCAAGAGTTCATATAAAGAAATAGCAAACTAGCACAAAAGTCCTGATTGGGTCGTTGAGGCCACCATGATCTCTATACAAAAACTGAAAGCAGGTATATATCAAGACAATACATCAAACAGCTCACAAGCTTCAGCAAACCAACAAAACTAGGCCAGCATGGCCATAACGTAGTTGTACACCCCACACACTAGTCTGCTAGCCTCTAAGAGTAGTAAAGTTTGGCGGGACAGGGCCCCAGCCTACCCATAAAAATATATACAACAAAAGCTACCAAACCTCCCAACTCTGGCAGCTCCGGAGGAAAGGGACTAGCCAACCGGATAGAAGTCAATCCTGCTGCTGAGGAGGTCTACTGGGTCATCTTTTGGGACCTGCATGCATGAATGCAGCGCCACTAGGGAATGGAGCGTCAGTACCAAATAATGTACAGAGTATGAAAGGCAATAGACTAAATGAGCAGGTATCATAATATACTCAAAGCAATCAGGTAAGGAAATCCAAATTTAGATAAGCATGCTAACCCACTACTGAATCTAAAAATACCAAAATGATCAAACAACAACCTAACCAAGCCCCCATAAGTTCGACAAGTATAGACTGATATACCGTGAGTTTACGGTAATTCTAATACATTTCACTTACAAGTTGTGTGTGTCTAGGGCCTTTTAGTATTGGTTTTTATGTGTTTTTATCATATTTTACAGGAAAGATGTTCAGGCGCGGAAGTAAAGAGACAGCTGAAAGAGATGCAGAAAAGGGCATCTACGGAGTGATCTACGGACCGTAGG
>JAJOOO010011419.1:0-19214 GCA_029582685.1 Solanum piurae
GCTTGTGGGGAACACGTATACCCTAGTTAATTATCTCATCTTGATAACAACTGAAATTGACTTTTGTTTATTGATTACTTACTGAATTCTCACAATTTATTTCACAAAATCCCCCCTTTTTATTACTTGTTTCTGGAAGTACTTTGACTAATTGGATATAATTGTTTGTTAAAGTAAAGTCTAAACCATTTTCCTTGTGGGATTGACCCCAACCTGCAAGTTGGGTTCTCTACTTGATAACGATCGCTTATGCTTCTTTAGGGAGGTGTAATTTGAACGTATCAGTATCTCAGGAAGGCCTTGCACCATGTCTTTTTGCTTGAGAAGCTTCAAACCATGAATATTCAAGTGACAAAATCTTTTGTGCCAAAGCCATGAATCATCTACAACTTCATTTTTTAATGCATTTTAATGAAATTGCAAAGGAAAATTTCTTTTTATCATCTTTACTTCAACAATGACTTGATTTGGCTCAATTTTATAATAAATCCTACAATAATTATCTCTAAACACAAGAGAATAACCATTTTTCATGAGTTGACCAACACTAAGTAAATTTTCTTCCAAGTTAGGAACATAAAGAACATCATGAATTTGCTTACCGCTCCCTTTTATGTTGATCGAAATGGTACCTTTACCTTTTGCATCAACTAAGGCTCCATTCCCCATTCTCACTTTAGTAGTGATGCTATTATTAATTGAGAGGAAAGTTTTTTCATATCAAGTCATGTGATTGCTACAACCACTATCAACATACCATTCATTGCTTTTTGTTGAAGTATTAGATTTAGAAGAAAAGAAAAGGTTTTCTTCCCTTTCTTCCTCCTATTTTTCACAAAAAATTGCTTGCTCCCGTTTCTTGTGCCAGCAATCCTTCTCAGTGTGGCCAAATTCTTTACAAAAGTTACATTGGGGCTTGCCTTTGTGCCAACATTTTTCTGCAGTGTGATTAGACTTTCTGCAAACTTTACAAAAATGACTAGAACTTTTCTCACCTTTTTCTTCAACCTTCTTAGAAGAACCATCATGATCCTGCTTCTTTTTTGGATTGTAATTCTTCTTTTGTTGATTTTTTGAGAAATTTTGAGAATTCTCATTTGTTTTGGACTGGAAAGTCGTCTCTTTGGGTTGATCTTTACGAAAAAACCTTTGCTTCTCGTGTGCACGAAATGATCCGACTAGCTCTTTGATAGAAAGCTTAGAAAGATCTTTCGTATCCTCAGTGATAGCAATAATGTACTCATACTTTTTTGTGACACTAATTAGTATCTTTTCCACAACTTGTTGGTCAGAAATTGTATCGCCATGATTTCTCATTTCATTAACAATATTCATGACTCTTGTGAAATATTCATCTATTTTTTCAGATTCTATCATCTTCAAGTTTTGAAACTCTCTTCTAAGAGTTTGGAGATTTATAGTGCCTACCTTTTCGTCACCATACACCTCAGTTTCTAAAAAAAAACAAGCTTCCTTTGCAGTCTCACAAGTAGCAAGTTTTGCAAAATATGCTCTTAAGACTCCCATTTGGATTTTTCTCAAGGCTTTTGCATCTTGACGATACTTAGCCTCAAGATTTTTCATCTCTACTGCTGTAAGTTCACCATCGTTTTCTGGCTCTTCAAAACCATTTGCAACAATAGTTCACAAACCTTCAGCTTTCAAATATGTTCTCATCCTTATCTTCCAGTACTCAAAATCAGTTCCATAAAAAATGGAGTAAGAACAACTGAAGAATAAGCACATTCATTTGTTTTGGATTCCATATTTTTACTTCACTTAACCCAGATTAAGAACAAAAATCTGCTCTTGATACCAATTTGTAGGAAATATAGAAGGAGAATACTATCTTTAGAGAATGCTCAAGTTTCATGTAGGCTACTTAAGGCCACTTGAGATGATTAGAATCATCAATTACATCTCTATTTATAGTAGTAAAATATAAAACCAAAAGTCTTACACAAATAACTAGATACATGTATTACAAATTCCTAAAGAACTTCTTAAAAAACTAAGATACAATTTTGGAAGACTAAACATTAATGTGGATGCATTAATTCCAAGAGGAAAGTGTTCCAATTGGACGCTAAATCCGCATTCTTGAATGGCTTTCTTGAGGAGGATATTTATGTTGAGCAACATGAAGGATTTGCAATCAAAGGGCATGTATCATCTTAAAAAATCTTTGTATGGACTAAAGCAGGCACCTAGAGCTTGGTACAACACGATTGATGATCATTTAGTGCAACTAGGTTTTAGAAAATGGCTTAGTGAAGCTACTCTCTACAATCAAGGTGATAAAATTAACTTTGTTGTTATATCTCACTATATGTAGATGATAAACTGGTTACTGGAAGAAATGATGAACTTGTTAAGTGATTTAATGAAGATATGCGACAGACTTTTGAGATGACGAATTTAGGAGAAATGGTCTATTTTCTATGAATGGAAATCAAGCAAGGACAAAATGAAGTGTTCATCTGTCAAATAAATTATTCAAAAAGACATTTTAAAAAAGTTTAGAATGAAAAATTGCAAAGAGACAGCTACTCCAATGTGTCAAAAGGAGAAGTTGAGAAAAAATGATGATGCTGGAAAAATGGATGAGACTCTTTACCAGTGTTTGGTTGGATGTCGCAACTGGCACTCATTTTAGAGCAGCTAATAAGGTGATAAAGATATGTTAAGGAAACTTTGAATTTTTGAATCAAATTCTCTACAAATCAGAAGTACGTGTTGCAGTGGTATTCCGATAGTGATTAAGGTTGCTCTTCTGATGACATGAAGAGCACTTCTGGCTATTATTTTAATCTTGGTTCAGGGGTAGTTTCTTGGTGTTCAAAAAAGCAAGATATTGTAGCACAATCTACGGTTAAAGCTGAGTTCATTTCAGCAACAACAGTTGCTGCAAAACATGCCTTGTGGCTTAGAAAAGTGCTACTAGACATTAATTTAAAGGAAGCAAAGTGCACAGAGAATATTTGTGGATGATCAAGAAGTTATTTCTATCTCAAATAATCTTATTTTTCATGGGAAAACCAAGCATTTCAATATCAAATTAATATTTCTTAGAGGTGCGCAGAAAGAGAGATTTGTTGGGTTAATTATTTCAAGGGTTTGTAGTTTGTATTATGTTGGTGATTAGAATTCATGCCTTACCCGTATTTTGGGTAGATTTTCGAGGAATAAAATTTCCGACTTAGTTGCATTGGTTGTTTCATGCCTTGTCGTATAAGTTTTGTCACTTATATTGTGTTAGTAACTTGTTCTTGGCCATAGCCTAGGTGTAGGCTAGTGACTACCTTAGACTCGTGTTTTAGAGCCAATAGGCCCTAGCCCGGGACTGCATCATCGAGGTTGAAACCTTCCACTGGAATAATATCCTGATGCATATATAAACAAGAAACCTATTTGACATTTCTATATCAAAAGGGTTTTCAATCTTACAGGTAGCCACATCAAATTTTAGGTTTTATACACTGACAATGATACATCAGTTCAATTTAACCGACTACCAACAGGTTATTACTCTATTTTCCAAATTAAAGATTAGACTTGCTATGTAGAGTTATCTATAATTATAGGTCAACTTTAATAAACAAATGGATGTTATATTTACATTAGAATTCAGAAGATGATGATGAACTTTAAGGAGCTCATCCTTGGGACTAATGGCAACAGATAAGAAATCAACACCAACAAGTTTGATGTTAGTATTCTGGACCAAATACTCTGCTCCATCTGAGGTGAATGCTTCCTAACTAGAAGTGTAATTTGGGTGTATTAGTAATTCAGTGGATGATTGTTTCAACCACTACTTATAAGAAATTATTATTCTCAGTATAATCCTCCTTTGTTTCAACCATGTAAGCCTCTTGATGACGATCGAAAGATCTTCTAGTCAGCTTAGAGGGGTCGCTTGTTGAGTGAGAATAATATGAAAAAATTTCTGCAATTTTATAAGGATGGACTTTGTTGATTGTCTGCTAGATCTTAATTAAAAGATTATTCATGGAATCACAATCACACACATAAACCACAATAAAATGAGTAGGAAAGTTACTCAATGTTCAATAACACTAATTAAAGAACAAATGAATAAAAAACAATATTGGATATATTCTGAGATCTTGAAAAGAACACAATTAGTAGCTGAAAATAATGTATAATAAATTCGAGTGATTGATACTAACATAATGTATATTTCCTATTTCATTTGGGAAGTTAAAGTTCATTATATTTGGGGAATTCAATATCTTGTATTACTTTTTATTTTATGCTTTAAATTCACCGGTTTATACTTGAACCTTAAAAATAAAGTTCAAAGGCAACGACAATATATAATATTATATCATGAACATAATATAGTTGGATATTTTTTTGCCTATTTCCTTACTATGCCAAAATAAAATGAGATCAATTCAATTGGGAATTTGACACATTATCTACTCTAGCTATTTGTGTTCCTCCGCCACAAATCTGATGTACTCTGAGAAGACAACATTCCATTCTTGCTTTGGTCTCCAGAACCATGTTACCATTAAAAGTAGGTGCCAATTATCTACACAACTATCCATAAAAATCCAACACATGCTCTGTGGAGGAGTCATACAGAATGGAAGTTAAAAGAAATACTTTTCTTTTTTTCCTTTATCAATCCACTCTTCTTCTGTTATTTTATTCCTCCGATGGTGTAGCAACATCACCATTGATGTTAGATTTTTCCTTCTTATGCTTGCCACCTCTTTTCAAGAAAAAAATCACCTCATTCTTTGACCCAAATTTACCCCCCGACCACTGGTTCAATATAGTATCTATCAACAATTTCTGTAGTGGCTCAAGTGCTACGAATTTTTGTTTCAAACCTCCAATTTGCTGGAAACCACTTCGGCCTATCTAGATTCCACAGACGCATAGGCACAATTTTTCTCTGAATCTGCAACTTACTCGGAGTTACATCAGACACCTTTCTTCCATAAAATACATCACCTTTGTTAAGTGTTGTTGTCTCTACCCTAATATCCAACTCAACATCAATGTAGGTTCCTGACGGCAACAACGGGTCTGAAGGTATACCATCATTGAAGAAGTCATCGTTGGTAAGAATTATTGAAGGGATGGAAGAGACAGCGAAATCGGCCTTAGTCATTGGAGGAAGTTTTCAAAAAGTCAATATGGAGAAAAAGTTCATCATTTTGAAAAATCAATAATGGAATTTTTGTCCATATTTACTCTTTCAAAGCTTCCTCCGATGACTAAGGTCGACGCCGATGTCTCTTCCATCCCATCGATAATTGTTACCAGCGATGACTTATGCAATGATGATATATCTTCGGACTTGTTCTTTTCATCGGGAACCAACATTGATGTTTTGTTGGATGTTAGGGTAAGGAACACCACACCAAACAAAGGTGATGTACATAATGAAGGAAAATTGTCTGATGTTACTCTGAGTAAGTTGCAGATTCAGAGGAACATTACACATATGCGTTCGGTGAATCTAGATAGGTCAAAGTGGTTGCCAGAGAATTGGAGGTTTTGAATAAAAGTTCGTACCACAGGAGCCACTACATAAATTGTTGATAGATACTATATTGAGCCGATGCCCAGGGGTAAATTCAGGTTAAAAAATTAGGTGGATTATTTCCTGAAAATAGGTGGCTATCGCAAGAAGGAAAAACAAATATTAACGGTGATGCTGATACACCATATGAGAGGAAAAATAGAAGAAGAGTGGCTTGGAAAAGGAAAAAAAATAAAAGTAGTTCTTTTGAATTCGATTGTGCACTCCACCTAGAACATGTGTTGGGTTTTATGGATAGTTGTGCAGATACTTGGGAACCTTCTTGTAATGGTTACATAGTTCCTAGAGACCAAAACAAGAATGGGATATTGTCTTCTCATAGTACATTGCATCTGTGCTGAGAAACACAAATAGCTAGACTAGATAGTTTGTCAAGTTCCAATTGAATTGGGCTCATTTTATTTTGGTATAGAAAAACAATAGGAAAAAATTTCTCCACCTAAATTATTTTCATGATATAATATTATATATTGTCAGTGCCTTTGAAGTTTTATTTTATGTTTCAAGTATCAATCAACAAATTTAAAAGCAAAAAATAAAATCAAAAGTAATACAATTTATTGAACTCCCCAAATATAATGAACTTAAACTTCCCATAGGAAATATACATTAAGTTTCAATCACTCGAACTTATTATACATTAATTTAGGCTACTAATTGTGTTTTTTTCAAGAACTCAAATATATCCAACATTGCTTTTATTTATTTGTTCTTTAATTACTGTTATTGAACATTGAGCAACTTGCCTACTCATTTTACTAGTTTTATTGTGCCTAATGTGAGCGATCGTAATTCAATGAATAGTCTTTTAAGGACAGATCTAGCAGACAATCAACGAAGCCGGTCCTTGCAAAATTGGAGAAATAGGCCATATTATTCTCACTAAACAAGATATGATTTAGAGATCCATCTAAAGATAATTAGAAGATCTTTCGATCGTCATCAAGAGGCTTACATGGTGGGAAAAAAAAGAAGAATTCTATACTTACAATAATAATGTCTTATAAGTATTGATTGAAACCATCGATCAACTGAATTACTAATGCCCTCATATTACACCTCCGGTTAAGAAGTATAACACTGTCGCTATCAAACATAAAATCCAACTAGGTTGATTTAGTCACACTTGATCCACTTCCAAACTTTGGTGCAAATAAATATGTACCCTCTTTTGATATTTGATCCTTTTCATCTAGGCTAGTTCTTATGTTAAGTGATAGCTTCTTTGAACATGTATTATTTCTAGTAGATTCTCTTTTTATAATTTTATAAGGGAGAGTCTCTTATTTATGATTCTCTAGATACTTTGTATTTGAGAGGAGTCCTCTCTTCTCATAGGCGCTTAGTAATTCTAGGTTCCTATTCTAGTAACGATGATGAGTTGACCGTCCTTGATAAAATAGCCAACATATGAACCAAGTCTAATTAGGCTATGAGGCACATACAAAAGAAGGTGGAGCCTATCTGACAGAAAAATTATGTAGGATTTGCTTGGGAATACTCCTATATAGTACAGGCACAAAACATAAGCTTCGTTTAAATAATTTTTCAGCATATGAAATAGTTTCAGCATACCATCACAAACATCTCATAAACAAGTCCTGAAATTTTGATACTAGACAGAGATATAATACCACACTACTAAATGAGCACTCAGCGAGAACTTATTTGAGCACAATCCTTGTCCAATAATTTAAGAACATAGCATCAATGTGATCATGGAGGATAGGCTGAGGCGGATATTCTTAAGTTGATGAGTAATGTGTAGGATAAGCAGTCGATTGAGGGAGATAAGGAGATGTTGGATGATATGCTACTGAATGGGTGGGACTTCGGGATAAGGAGATGGTGGATAATATGTTGAAGGAGGCGAGGATGTGGAATATGAATATGGTGTTGGACAGCTAGCAGGTGGTGGGTGAGAAACTGCATGTAGTACAGCTTCCGAATATGGATATGATCCTGGAGTTGGAAAGTAAAGATGATGTGAATAGAAAGAAATTTACAGCAATAAGAGGTCACAAGAATGAAACAATTACGGAAAACCTAACTGTATAGCACACGAGTTTAGGAAAGGACAAACGGTAAATTAATCAGCTAACAATAAACTAATTGTACCCCCATAAGCCTAGAAGGTACACTCTTGCACAATTAAAAGTTAATAACCCAAGCGGACTCCCATAAGCCCGATGACTACACAGAAGAGCTAAGGAAACTATTGAATAAGCTTAAGAGTATTCCAGAACTGCAACATCCATCCACAAAATCTAACTGTGGTAAAGGCAACCCAAAGAACCCAATAGAATCACCAAGTGAGGGCTCAAACCCGACTAATAGAAGTGATGTATATATTTTAATCGTGGCTAGAATAAATACGCATGAACCTCGAAACATGGATAGTAATCATGTGCACGGGCCTCGAACTCTGTATAATAGACTCTGAATATCTCCAAATCACCGCTCTTCCTTATTCTCAACCACACCATATAGAGAAACCATAATAAAAGTCACTAGGGATCCACTCAGCTCCAAAACCCAAGACTCGATCCAATATGGCCTAAAAGGCTGTATACAGCCAAAACACATCAGGGTTGAAACAAAAGGAAAGTTATGGATGAACAGTCATATGAGTTTAGTATTCGCAGAGATAAGGAATCATACTATCAAACCCAAGTTTACTATATCAGTGTACAAGGACCTAAGTCATCTGAAGTAACGTTGGAAATTTTTTAAAGCCTATCAGCTCCCAAAAGCGAGTCTAAGGAAGTCACTAGCCTACACCTAGGTTAAGGCCAAGAACAATCTACTAACACAATCTAAGCGGCAAAATAGATACAACAAGGCATGAACAACCAATGCAACTAGAGTAGGCATGCTCAATTCCTCAAAAATCTATGCAAAATATGGCTAAGTCATGAATTATAATCACTAACATAATACAAACTACAAACTCATCTCAAAACTAGCTAATCAACATGAATTCATAATCATAAGCTCAATCTAAAGTCAGGTAATCTGTAGCCTACCCCAAAGCTATGTGTGTGCGCTCCAAACCAACTATTATGGAGCTTTGTCGTTCCTAACGTCTCTGATTGTTGCCACACTACCAAATAAACTATCACAACATCAATACAGATGTGTTGACACCAATATCGAAATGATTAAAGAAAGTCCCAAAATTGAGTAAAAATGAAATTATAGGACCCGCGCTGGAAATCTTAAAAGTGATTTTGTCAATTGGTTCCATTTAACTCAAGAAACTTGTGCCCAACAAATGGGCTCAAAAGGAGCTTGGAAAATAATGAAATCAGATCATACAACAACCTCATATAATAATCAACATTAAAGAGGTAACCAAGGTCTCTCGATGCAAGAATTTATCTTTGATATGCACTTCCCGCATCTTCCCTATGATCATAACATGTAGCCTCTCAAATTCCCTGCAATTATCAACTTAAATCACCCAAAGTGGAGTTCTATAACTCAAGATATCAACTTCACAACAATTAAAAATGATCTGGATATGGGACAAGTCTTAATTAAAAGACCAGTTAAATGACTTTCGCAAATGCGGGACTCACTCGGCAAACCTGAGAGTTCATCCCCAAATAAATCCGCGAATGCGACACCTAACCTGCTAACACAAATGGTCAGCTTTATTGACCTTCATGAACACTATGTAAGGCCCACGAACATGATGAACAAGCCCTTTGGTCTACGTAAACGTGCCACTGGGATCGTGAAGGAGGAGATAAAAATCACTGGTTACCGCGAACGTGGTCTAAGGTACATGAGCGCTAAGAATAAATGGTGTTGCATTAGTTGATGCAACACCAGCTGATTCAACAACTCTCAAAATACTCTCACGAGGTGCTTGGATCCATTCGAAACCCCGTGCATCCAAACGAAATATGTTACCCCACAAAATTCATCATTTCAGACTCAACAAGGATGTTGAAACTTTCAACCGAGTTCGTTTCAACATAATGTGGGTCTCACACCCCAAACATTATTTTAAGCCAAAATCTGTAATGTTGCTTGGAATAAGCCCAAAAGCCTCGAAATCCATACCAAAGGTCCTTCTAGACCAAAATCGATGTTCCAAAGCTAACAAAATCGTAAAAATTACATTATGAGGTTGTCTACGTGAAGTTTGACCAAAGTCAGCAGTTCAAATTTCAACAACTCCAAAACATGAAAAATTGCACAAAAACCGAACGGACGACTAGGTGACCGAACTGTTGGTCCTAACAAGTTATAAATAACTTGGCGTGGCTATAGGAAAGTTCTAAAGACTGAAAATAATGCAATAAAAGAGGAAATGAGTTGGATGGTCGTTAAAATTTATAATTGTTTTTAAATATATATTAACTTGGAAATTCTTGTAGAAGCTTTTAGAGGATATCCATATCAATAAATACTATTCCAACAAATCTGGTAGGCAATCTCTATGTATATATCATATTGTCAATAAATTTGATCCCAAAACCAATTACGAATGCAACTTATTAAGTTTTCACATTAACTATTAACAAATTATATGAAATTCACATGTGAAATAGGAATAAAGTTTATTAGTTTCCCAAATATAATGAACTAGGAATACAATTTATTAATTTCCCACATATATTAGAATATGATTCATTAGTTTTCCAAAAATGATGAACTTGTAATACGACTTATTAATTTTCCAAAATAATGAACTAGGAATACAGGCTATAAATAGAAGTATATTGTCAATCCATGTCTCAATATTCAATGGACCTTTTCTCCACATTGACTCTTTCAAGGCTTCCTCCGATGACTAAGATAACGCCGCTGCCTCTTCCATCTCACCGACAATTGTTACCAGCGATGACTTCTACAATGATGGTATACCTTCAAACCTGTTGTTGCCGCTGGGAACCTACATTGATGTTGAGTTGGATGTTAGGGTATAGACCATTACACCAAAAATATGTGATGTACCTAATGAAGGGAAGGTGTCTGACGTAACTCCGAGTAAGTTATAGATTACGAGGAAGATTATGCTTATGTGTCAGGTGAATCTAGATAGGCCGAAGTGGTTGGTAGAGAATTGGAGATTTGAAAACGAAGTTGGCACGACTAGAGCCACTGCAGAAAAAATCTATAGACACTATTTTGAATCGGTGTCCGGGAGTATTTTCCGGTCAAATGATGAGGTTGATCATTTCATGAAAATAGATCGTAAGCACAAGAGGGAAAAATTTAACCTTAACAGTGATGTTGCTACACTGTCTAAGGGAAAAAAATAGAAGAAGAATGGCTCGAAAAAAAGGAAAAAAAGAATGTTGATTAATTTCCTCAATTAGTGCAGTAACTAATCAAAAGAAGTTGTTTTACTTTCTCTTGCATTTTAGCCATCTTAATTAGTTTAACTTATTTGTTATTTTGTAATAATAAGTTGTTATTTTAAGTAGTTTATTCAACATGGGAACATGTGTATGAAGTTGTTGAAATATATGCTATAGTTGTTGCATTTTTCTTGTATTTAAACACCATTTCAATTCAATGAAAGATTATCTTTCCAGTAGCAAATATTTCTTTTGTTGGTCTTTCCTTGATTTTTTAGTTTTTAGAGTTGAAGTTCAGCCTTAAAACTCCAACAAAAGTGGTATCAGATCTTTCTTCTTGAGGGACATGTAATTGAGGCAAACTAATTTTTCTTTTTCCTGTTTTCATATATGGATTTCAGAAACTCCTTTCACTGCACTAGCACCATTTGTCTTCAAAGTTAAAGGTTGTCATGTCTCAGAATCAATAATGGAGTCACATATAGAGGCAAATAATGTGTGGGAAGCTGTTGAGGAGGATAAATGTTAGATCGAGAAAGATTTTGATAATTGACAAATGGAGGAACAAATTAAAGGAACCGGTTGCACCGACATGTTCCTTTCAGACCGAATCCGACTGGGATAAGGAGAACGTCAACCACGCAAATTAAAAGTTATAAAGTGGTGGAAGGGTTGCTTTTTCGACAAGAAACTAGTGCAAAAAGGTTTCCCTTCATAAAGAAATCCTAAGATATGTAGGAATCATAAACAAAGTAAGAAGCATAAGCAAAGAAAGAAGTAGAACGGCGTGAATAAAGATTCAAGAAGGAAATAAATCAAAGCCAAGTCCAGTAAGAAAACTACAACAAAGAAGTTGTGAAGTAGAGTCCGAGTCGAACAAGGTTTAAAAGATGCGGTAAAGTCAAGTTTGAGTTGACAAGGCTTTGAGGATGCAGTAAAGTCTAGTTTGAGTTGAATAGGACTTTGAGAAGTCGTGATCTATAAATAGGGAAATATTATCGTCAGAAAATAATGCGCACTTAAACAGAGAGTTACAAGAAGAATACAATCAAATAGAGGGAGTCCATATTTGAGTGATTTTTTATTACGAAGTGTACCCAACAGAAGGAAACAAGAATTGAAGAACTGATTCATAGGCTTATGTTTTATAGTTCTTAAGTCAAGATTGGTTGTATTGAGTTTTTATCGAGTTGTATCTTTAATTCTTTCTAGATCCAGTGAAGTATAAACTAGAGTATGAATAGAGTCTTCAAGTTGGGGTGACTTAAAGACTTGGGAACATAAACCTTGGGGGGTTTGTGTTGGATTTTATGAATTAGAGTTAGTTCCTATGATTGCAAGAGTTGTAATCCAAATTAATAACTTGAAGTGGGGTCGACGATCTAGTTGGTTGTTGGCATCTAGGAATTAGAATTTATAATTCCTTAGGTTACATAAGTTTGTAATCTTTTGTTTAGGCTCAGAGTTTAATAAAGTGGAGTGAAATCCTACAGAGGTGTAGGTCGTGGTTTTTTACCCTTTATGAGCCAGGGTTTTCCGTTATAAAATACTGTGTCATTACTTTATTTGCTTTACATAACGTAACTATTGTAATCTGCAAAGGAACAAATAGAATATACTTGTTCCTTAGGTAAATCTAGGGGTCAGTATTCCAACAATTGGTATCAGAAGCGGGTTATCTTTGTAGAGTCTAATAACTCAAGATAAGATCACTATGAATTCTGCACCTCCTCTTGGACATATTGAAAGTCAACACATCAACATACCACCACTATTCAATGGACATTACTACGCATGGTGGAAGGTGAGAATGGAGGATTTTATACAATCCCATGACTATGAATTATGGACGAGAGTTACTGATGGTCCTCTTATTCCTATGATGAAGGATGATGAAGGGAAAGTCATTCCAAAGCCCAAGGCTCAATATGGAGAAGTTGATTATAGAATGCTCGCAAAGAATGCTAAAGTTAAATGCATCCTTGTATGTGGACTTGGACCTGATGAGTTCAATCGCATTTCTAGTTATATTACAGCGAAACAAATTTGGGACACACTAGTCAATGCACATGAAGGAACTCCCGAAGTAAGAAAATTTAAAATTGCTAGACTATCAACTGAATATGAAGCATTTAACATGGAGAGTGGTGAATCACTTCAATAAATGATTACTAGATTCACTATTATTGTGAATGAGTTGGTGTCTTCGGGAAAAATATATACTACTGAGGAACAGGTGGATAAAGTGCTGAGGACTCTACCTAAGTCGTGGGAGATCAAGGTCACTGCAATTAGAGAAGCAAAGGATTTGACAACCATGAGCTTGGATGAACTTGTAGTAAATCTAAAGACTTACGAGATGAATGTTGATAACACAAAAATGAGTAAAAGAAGCAAAGATATGTTTTTTTCTTTCAAGGCAACATAGTCGTGATCAACAAAAAACTCATAAAGCTCCTCAAGAAAGGTGGAAACTATGAGAAAAAATTTCCCCCAAGCAAAGAAAAAGAATCTGACATTGCTAGGTATGCTGCTTGGGGAACAGGTTCAGACAACTCAATTGAAGATGATATATAAGATGTTGCTTCGATGTCCATGGAGGACTCTGAACCAGACTCTGAATCAGACATTGAGAAAAGGGAGGTAAATCTTCTTGACCTTAAAAATAAACTAAAATGTTTTTCAAAGAAAAAAATTATCTTCCCTTATTCTAACTCTCATAGATAATTTTCAAGAGTTGAATGGAAATAGAGATCAATTATTAACTTCCTTGACCAGTTTCAAATTTGAATATATTGATCTTGAAAAAATTAATTCTGATCTCAAGAAAGAAAATCAATTCCTAAAGGAACAGGTACAACAACTTGATTCCTGCACTTTGGCTCTCAAATCTGAAATTTTGAAACAAAGTGTTACTTGGAATGGGAAAGAAAAAAATAGTGGTGACCAAATCAGTTGTGACCAAAATCTAAAGAGGTTAAAAGATGAACTATTTCCTGCAAGGGAAAAATCTAGAAGAATAAATCCTGACTTGGCTAAAACTAAGTATGAGCTTGAGAGGGAAAACAAATGGACTTAGTCCTCAATGATTGTAACTCAGCTCAGTAATAGAACACATAACACTAAAGCTGGAATAGGTTTTGTTAAAGAAGTCCCTAAGAAAACCTCTTATTTGTGCACACATTGTGGTAGTATTGGTCACTCAAGGGGTACCTGCCCAATAGTTATAACTCACATGAATAAAAACTTCAAAGCTACCTCAAATAGAAAAATCAACCCTGTTAAAATAAAGGAATCACGTCAAATGAACAGGTTGGGGCAAAAGAAAAAATCTAAAAATATTTTACCAATATGGATTAATAGAGATCTCATTCATCCTTTTTATCAATACAAATGAACCAACCTAGTCTGGATTCATAAATCTAATCTTTGAATTTGCAGGAAAAGTGAGAGGAAGCAAGAAACATTCATACATGAACACATGTTGCTCCAGACACATGATTGAAACTAGAAGAAATTCCTCACCTGCAAAAGAAAAGGATGGAATAGTAGTTTTGGTAGTGAAAATTCTTTTTGGCAAATCAAAGAAGTTGGAAAAATAGGAGAAACAGGCCTGCATGATAATGATGAGCTGTCAAGAATCTCTGAATAAATTATGAAGAAACATGTGAAAGAAACAAGTCCAACCTATGCAGTATCTCACAATTACAAGCATGAAAAGTCTTATGATGCGCACTCAGATGATCATAGTATGAAAATTATGAGTCCATCAACTATGAATGGTGATCAACCTAGAGAAACACTTTTAAAGGAACATGTTGGAACTTGGGGATGATTAAAATCACATGAGTATCCCACAGTGGCTAATGAACATTGTGCATACTACCTTCTAATCTTGAATTTTATGCTCAGTTTTGTACATTTAGTTGTATGTCTCTATACCACTTTTAAAGTCAAGCTACTCATGCACTATAACATTGTATTTGCATCTGTCACAGGAGAGAGGCTTAGTAAAATTGAAGCAAAATTCAGCATTATCAGAGATCTAAGGTATGTGCACCATAATTATTCATAATTAAATATAAAATCAATGCACATGTACTTGTTCCTTTCACTTGTCCCAAAAGATATATTCATGTCCTATGCTCAAATTTTGGCATTCTCTAAAAAGAATCTAATCACGCTTTCTTGTGATAAAATATAACCAGATCTCTACCAAAGATAAAACCCTTCATCTCAAAGGACTCTCAATAATACTAAACAATTACCTTATTAAAAGCCTATTTAAAGCCTTATCCAGTGTGATGGTCTATCGGATGTTATGGTTGAGATGACTTCGGTGGATGATACCTCTACTTTGGTGGCTTATAAAATAGAGTTTTTGGTGTAGAAAGTAGGTAGTGTTTATTCTTAGGGGGAATCTATATTGGGTGTGTCTAAAATTACTGAGGACGTTTTGGAGGATGTACCTTGTGAGGGGGTTTATGTTGGGGACCCAACAGTTGAACAAAGTTCAGTTGTTAGGCTCAACTTGGGTGCATCTAGTGAGGGGGAATCAATGGGGGACCCCTTTGTCGAACTTAGTTCTTCTATTGGGATCCATATAAACTGAGATTTAAGGTTGATGTAAAAAATTATTATAGTTGGTGCTGCACCTGACAGTACCACATGTAGGGAACAGATTAGGAGAACATGTTCCTCTACAAATGATGCTAACGAAAATTTGTTCCTCTTACTCACTCTATTGAAATTAAAGATGACTCTATTGAAATTAGAGTTGTGAACTTTGGGAAGCGTACAATGCTCTTAGGCAAGGTGATTGTCACTCACCAGAATGCCATGGACGAGCTGCATATGAACTATTATCTTGAACATATAGGCCTGCTAAATAAAAATAAAACACAAAGTCCAAGGCTTAGATTGCATAGACCAAAGCTACTTTTGAAATTGAGAAGACTACTAACTTTGTTAATCCAAAAGATGTTTTTTGTGCTGCTGAAAAAGGACTTTTATTTACCCTCTCATTCCCGATCTTTTGCTATTAGCTAACCACTCTAGCCTTTGACTTCCCACTTTTTTTCTCATCACAAGTGCTTCATTTTATCTTTAATTTTGATTACATTTGTGGTGTATATGCTTTTTGATTAATGCTAATGTTTGGTTTGAGTTTCAGGTTCATGTCTATCTCCTATGTTTGTGCAAATGCTTTGCTATAGCTACTTGAGTTCTTGATTTTTAAGTGTTTGTGTAGGTGATAGTCCCAGTGGCCATGAGTATCTAATTTGCTTCTCTTAGTGTGGTGTATGCCTTTACAGTGTTTTATGATGTCAAAAGGGGGAAGTGCATACTTGTGTAATATTTATAACCCAATTGGTCTAACTTAATCTTCTAATGTGTTTGCTTTGTGTGAAACTGACATAACACAGATTGATCTATTCACACAAGAAGCAATGGCTTGTCATCATCAAAAAGAAAGATTTTGATAATTGACAAATAGAGGAACAAATGAAAGGAATCGGTTGCGCTAACATGTTCCTTTCAGACCGAATCCGACTGGGATAAGGAGAACGTAAACCACACAAATTAGAAGTTATAAAGCGATGGAAGGGTTGCTTTTTCGACAAGAAACTAGTGCAAAAGGGTTTCCTTTCATAATGAAATCCTAAGAGAAGTAGGAAGCATAAACAAAGTAGGAAGTAGAAGCAAAGAAGGAAGTAGAACGGCGTGAATAAATATTCAAGAAGGAAATAAATCAAAGCCAAGTCGAGTAAGGAAACTACACCAAAGAAGTTGTGAAGTAGAGTCCGAGTCGAACAAGTCTTAAAAGATGCGGTAAAGTTAGGTTTGAGCTGAACTTTCGCATGAATGACTGAAAAACTAAAGAGGAACTATTACCTCAAGCTGGAGTGGCATTGGAAAGAAAGAGGTGAGGGTACTTGGACTTCATGGCTGCTTCTGCTTCCCAATTCTAACCTGATGATCGAGAATCTCTACTGGTACATCCTCATATCAAAGGCTATATTTTGTAGCCACATTCTCTAATGGAACTATGGATGATGGATCACCCACACATTTCTTCAAAAGTGAAATGTGAAAAAACGGATGCACTACTGCTAAGTCTGCTGGCAAATCCAACTCATAAGCCACTTTACCAATCCTTTTCAAGATCCGGTAAGGGCCTACATATATAGGACTGAGCTTCCCTTTCTTGCCAAATCTCATCACCCCCTTCATAGGTGACACTTTTAGGAAAACCCAATCATCAACTTGGAACTCTAGTTCCCTTCTTCTCACATTTGCATAAGACTTCTAGCGACTCTAGGCAGTCTTAAGTCTATCTCTAATGAGTTGCACTTTCTCCATAGCATCAAGGACTGAATCTGGTCCTATCATGGCTGCTTCACCTACTTCAAACCAACCAAATGGAGATCTACATCTACGCCCATACAGTGCCTCATAAGGGGCCATTTGATAACTAGAATGGTAACTATTGTTGTAGGCAAACTCAATAAGAAGAAGGTGATCATCCGAACTACCTTTGAAGTCTATCACAAAAGCTCTCAATATGTCCTCTAAGTTCTGAATGGTACACTCTGCCTGACCATCCGTTTGTGGATGAAATGTTGTGCTAAGGTTAACCTGAGTACCAAGACCCTTCTGAAATGACTTCCAGAAATGAGAGGTAAACTGAGGACCTCTATCTAAGATGATAGACAAAGGAACCCCATGCAACCTCACAATCTCATTAATTTAAAGCTTGGCATAATCCTCCGTCGAGTCTGTAGCCTTGATCGCCAAAAAGCAAGAAGACTTAGTAATCCTATCAATAATCACCCAAATGGAGTCATGCTGTCTGCGAGTACGAGGTAAACCTGTGATGAAGTCCATGTTGATCACTTCCCACTTCCAAGTAGGAATGTCAATCTCTTAAGTCATACCTCCTGGTTTTTTATGTTCGACCTTGACTTGCTGGCAATTGGGGCACTTAGACACAAAATCTGCTATATCTCTTTTCATACCATTCCACCAATAGACTTCCCGCATATCGCGGTACATCTTAGTGGCGCCTAGATGAATAGAATATCTCAAATTATGGGCCTCTACAAGAATATGCTGTCTCAACTCACCTACATTAGGAACACATAATCGACCCTAATAGCGAAGCACACCATCTCCCCCTTGGGAGAAAACCTCCACTCTCTGATTGTGGACGGCACCCTTAATTAAGTTCAAGAAAAATTGGATCACTGTCTTGCTTTTCCTTAACCTCTACTACCAAAGAAGATTTTACCCCATTCTGAACCGTTCCACCACCATCTGATATGCTCATAAGACGAACTCCTAGGCGATAAAGTCTGTGAACATCCTTTGCTAGCTCTTTTCTTTCTTCCTCAACATGTGCTACACTAACCATGGATAATCTTCTAAGAGCATCTGCTACTACATTCGCCTTACCCGGATTGTAATGCATGCTCATATCATAATCTTTGAGGAACTGAAGCCACCTTCGCTGGCGAAGATTCAACTCTTTCTGGGTGAATACATACTGGAGGCTCTTATGGTCTGTGAACATATATCTACATGAACACCATACAAGTAGTGCCTCCACATCTTGAGTGCAAACACCACTACTGCAAGCTCGAGGTCATGAGTCAGATAATTCTTCTCATGTACCTTAAGCTGTCTGGAAGCAGAAGCTATAACCTTACCTCACTGCATCAACACACAACCTAGGCCAACATTGGATGCATCACAATAGATCACATAACCATCTGGTAGAGACAAGACAAGAGATGTAGTCAACCTAGTTTTCAATTCTGTGAAGCTTTTCTCACAATCATCTGACCATCGAAACTTGACAGGTGGCGGACAGCGCCAAAACAGTCTCTATGCTCTTCAGGCTCGTCAAGATCTGGAAGATTCTCCTGATGTCGTCATTGGTACGTTACGAGTCTTTGATCTTGATGTTTATGCATTGTTAGATCCAGGGGCTACTTTGTCTTTTGTAACTCCTTATATAGCAGTCCAATTCAGTGTTAGCCCAGAAACACTTTTAGAACCCTTCTCAGTCTATACTCCAGTCGGTGACCCAGTTATAGCTAGACGGGTATACAGAAATTGCCCTGTCACAGTCTCTCAGAAAGTCAACTCAGCAGATCTTGTAGTGTTAGAAATGGTAGACTTCGATGTCATTCTAGGCATGGATTGGTTACATTATTGTTATGCCTCAGTCGATTGTAGAACTAGGATTGTTCGTTTTCAGTTTCCAAATGAACCAATCTTAGAATGGAAGGGTAGTAGCTTAGCGCCTATGG
>JAJOOO010011420.1:0-44910 GCA_029582685.1 Solanum piurae
AAGTTGGCTATTCAACTAACCACAACTTCACGAGGATTATGGGTAATGGATAAAGAAAGGTTATGATTTCATCAAGTTTCTTCCAAAGAAAGGTAAGGCTTAAGGGGTGTTCAAAAGCGGTTCACACACTCACAAGGTAGGTCACAAAAGAGGTATATGTCAAATTTGCTCACACTCTTAGAAGTTGCCTAAAATCATATCAAGAGATAGCATCACTTAGTTGACCGGACCAACGGGGCAAATTCTAGGATCTATTACGCATGGTTCAAAGTAAGCTCATTAGACTAGGCATTGACACTACAGTCAAACAAGACTCCACACTTTCGCTAGTGTGCAATGATCATCACAAGAGACTCAATTCAACACTAGGTTAGTCATAACGAGATGCAAAGAGTTCACATATTGTCTATGCAAATTCATTTGGCCTCATCGTAGTCACGCATTCATGCTCGTTAGATTGAGAGCACTATTCAAGTCATTGGTATTGATTGGAATCGAGACATAAATTTTGCAAAAGAACAGCCACATTCAACACACGAGAGGTGGCAAAAAATTTTGGACGGGTTAAAATTTTGAAATTTAAAATAAAAGGAGCCACAACCTCAAACAGCGACAAAAAATAGTATCAACACAATAATTGATCACAACCCAAAATATAGTCAAAATGCAATAAATATGCACAAAGGTAAATTGGGCCTCACCCCACCACAAAATAAAAGTATTTGTCCTCAAATGCGAATAAAAGTATCCAAAAATAAAAATAAGTAAGACAGAGAGGGAGGTAAAGAAAGGTCCTGTCAATGCAGTCGCTCCCTCTGTCAGAGTTTCTGTCTGAATCGGGGCATCAGTTCCCCAAGCATCTGTATGGTCTAGGGTGTCAGTACCCAGACTCACCTCAGGAGGAATAGCAGTGCCAGATCCACTAGGAGTTGATGTGGACGTCTTAGTTAGTGATGGCAGGATCACTGGCTGCACAATCGATCCCACAAAATCAGGCAAATCTGTGAATATGCTATCATCGCGGCTCTCCTGCATTTCCTCCTCGTGCACTCCTATCAGATACTAGTCGGTCTCTACATCTGACTCTCCCTCTGTTGTGCCACCCCTCTCCATATCTCCGGTGGTAGCTAGAGGAATCCTCGAGGTCTCAGGAGCATCCCTGTCATCAGCAGCCTTTCGTAGTGAAGTGAAGTCGGTAGACTTAAGATAGTCTACATCCTTCCTCAAACTGACAACCTCGAATTTTAAAGACGTCACCTCAGAGGCCTCCATATGTCTGCTCTCACAAGCAATGACTCTCACTGTCAAGGCATCAAGAGAAGTCTGGAGGGGGTAAATGCTGCTAGTCTGGTCTTGTCGATCATCTCTAGAACAGACCTCTCCAGTCGGGTATCCTGCACATCAGCTGACTGGGTCAAGTGCCCTATCTTTAGGATCATCACCTGAGTAATCTTCGCTGGTTGGGAGGAGGAGGAGGAAGCACCTGGTACCTGTGAAGAAGAGAAAGTTGTAAATGTACCTGAAGGCTCAGAGGCTGGAGTAGACGCAGATGGCCCTGCTGGCAACGAGTCAACATCAACCTCAGGAATAGTGTCTACCAGAGTTGATCTCCTCCTATCAACTTTCTCTCGTGTGAACTCGGCCTCAATACGCCATATGTCCGTGGAGGGTGAAGGGATGACCTCTATATCATTCACAGGATCCCGGGGTACTCCGGCATGCCGACATAATTCAGTGATCAAAACCGGGAATGGCAGAGAGGTAAGTCTCTTCTTGGCTCTCACGGCCATCTCCTGTGAAATCAGTAGTCCTAGGTCGATCCACCTCCTGGCCATGATAGAACCGAGGCAAGCCGCCTTAGGATATCCTAGAATAGACTCATTCTTGGATGGCATTATGGTGCTGCTGACAAAGCCAAACCAGAACCTAGAGGCGATGTTCATGTCCCTCTTCTCAATGGGAGCTCCTGCATCGATCCACCTCTGGGTGGTGTCAGAAATCAGCGAAGCTAACCAACCCTTCAAATCATCCAGGGACAGAACAATAGGTAACCCCTCATAAGGAAGTACAGAGTGTAGTGGTCTTCCTAATACAACATTAATATGCTTGCTGTGACACTCCGCCTCCTTGCCTCTGACCATGACCGACTTCACCGATCGAAACTCACTTGACTTCTTCTTTTTCTTAGGTACCAATTCTCCATAAGCTGTGTAAAAACCCCTAACCCAGGAAGGAATGTAGGGGCCTCAGGTCCGTGTGAACTGCTTGAACTCATGGTATCAGAGGATGTCCAAAACATCTTGATATTTGCCTTCCAGACCCTCCGTAGATATCAACTTCTCCTCTATGATAGTTCGGATTCCTTCACCTTTTAGTTTGTTCAGCAATCTAGGTGGAGGAGCAATAGGCAGTGCAGGAGTCACTGAGGGTGCCTGAGCTAGCACTGATTCAGTAGTAGGTGCGGTAACAGTTGAAGGAGCTCTGGTGGGCGTACGCTAAGATTTAGCCTGGTGTCTACTCCTTCGAGGAATCAAGAGCTCCTCGTCTTCTGGTTCAGGAAAATCAACTTGGGGTTCAATAGCTATCCCTTTACTAGCTATGTGCATTTCCCTCTTGCGTTTGTCTCCCGGTGGGAGATCTTGCTTTCGCTTTTATGGAGGATTTGACCTTCCTTCATTTATCGTAATTCCCTTTACTATTTTTTGGGGTGTCTCATTTAGATTTGTGCGTACCATATCTGCAAAAGATCGTGAGAAATTAGGAGAACATCAAACACAATCACAGAAAATCTTATTGCAGAAAAACTCGATGATCCAGTCGGTGAATCGCCGAACCTCTTTGGCTAGCTAGATCGCGCTCATCGAAGGGTTTAGCTTGCAAATATTGGCAAATTGGCGATGGGAAAGCTTGATTGGAAAATCGCCAAATACTTTCGGCGAACAAGTGATTATCCGCCAAAAGTAACAGTGCAACATACACTCAGGGGTGCAGAAAAAGGGTGATAAGAATACTTTCGGCGAGTCACCGAGTGCTTTCTATTCCCTCAGGCTTCTTGCCAAAAGTTACAATATCAAATATCATTAAAGGCATCAAATTATTAGCGAGATGGGGATATTAGGCAAACCGCCGAGTCGTTCGGCGAGCTCGACCTAGCTCGCCAATTGACCCAGCGTTCCTATTTTCAACCCATCTTCTCGAATTCAACCCCGCAACCCCTGAAAATAAAATCAAAGTATGCACTCATGGAATTCAATCAAGACCCGTACTACCTATCACCCCGGGATACTCAAATTTTTCCTGGTTTTTCCAAAATTGGCCATTTGACGATATTTGCTCTAAAAAGTGATGTCACCCACTCTATCATTGAGCAATATTCGTCATTTAGCACATGCATGAGTTACTCAGACTTCACCCAATCAATCTAAACAACATGCAATCATCACCCAATCAAGTTTCATTCATTCCAAGGCATTATAATTCGATCATTTTGACGATCAAAACCATACAGACACGATTTTCAAATTAAAATTGGCAATCAATCATTCTATTCCTATCAAAGAAGGCCAACACACATCACTAAGATACAATCATATCAAATGAGTACACACTTCAATAAAATAAACTCGGGGTTTTGGAAAACTAACCTTTTATGCCGATTAAATTGCAATTGAAAAGCTAGGCGGCAAAGAACTCCAACTCCGAGCACAAATCAACCAACCAAAATACTGGTAAAATGTGAAAATAAGGAAAATACTACCATGGTGTGATTTTGTGAAGTTTAAAAGCGAGGGAAAGTGAAGAATTTCAAATTATAATGCTTTTGACCTTTATAAACCGTTTAGTTCGCATCCATTCGGCAACATTAGTCGCACTCGCTGATCAGCTCGGCGATTCGACGAGTGGTTACTTACCCCACCGATTCCTATAGGATCTTTTATTTCTTAGGGGTCAACACGATTGTCTAGGTCGTTGTCGTCGAACTAGTCAGTGACTCGTTGAACTGATTCTCAAGCTCGCCGAGTTTTACATGCTCCAAGTTAAACTTCTGTTGAGCCAAATGGCGGGTCAATTCGGGCACGCCGACCTCTTTGGCATTGCGCTGACTGACCATTTTTGTCACCAATCTACATTTTCTAAACACTTCCCGCATTTAAACCTGCACAACTAACACACCATTATTTATAAAAGTAAAAAATAAAGCAGTTAAAGGGTTTTGGGTTGCCTCCCAAATAGTGCCTTAGTTAACGTCATGGCACGACTCAAGTCACCCTTCAAACTCCATTATTGGGTTTGTCCTAGTGGTACCAGGTAACCCCAATTGTTCATCTTGGTGGAAATGAGGGACTACATGCCTCAAGAGTGTCCTGACCAGCTAGATATATCTAGAGTGAGAGCCAATCATCTGATTCAACACTTCAATATTCTCCTTCATGTTTTCCAACATTCGATCTTGTTCAGTGATCTTCTAGAAAATGATTTGTAGTGTTTCCTCAACACGATTGTTGCCACTGCCTCTAGGATTTTTCTGCTCATGAAGAGGTATGTACCTCCCTTGGATTTTGCACTGGACTTCCACCTTTGATATTTTGGTGGCAAAATCGTTTAGCTAAGTAGCCAGTGCGGCTAACGTGAAGTACCCCTCGACTTCTTGGTCCATCTTAGCCATTCTCAATTTATTGCTTACAACATCAACACAAAGAAAACAAAACTAAAAATAAAGTGAGTAAACTATGACTAAGAAAAACAAAATTCATCTAAACATAAAATTGTCAAATAACACCACTCACCGGCAGCAGTGCCATTTTGATGTTTGTGTAATCAAGACACAACTTCCAATGCAAGTGTCTACGGTCGTACAATAGTATAATAACCCAACCAAGGGTTGGGATCGTTCCCACATGGAGTGATTTTGAGAATAGTAGAAAAATAAAATTAAGTTCTAATAAGTCATAGCTGAAAACATTGTCGAATACAAACATAATAAATTTAAGGGGTGACACAAAAGTGTTAATTAACAATGGGGTTTTTTGTCACAAGTCAACAAAAATGCAAAGAGTACTAATCAAGGAGATGGGGTTCTTGGGATATGATAGGAATACGGAATAAACTAAACTATTGGGTACATGCTTTTGATAATAAATCTGTTGAATATTTGTGACTAGGCTAGATTATAGTAGGGGTAAATTCTCTCTCGAGCAACTTACCCCGAATCAAATAGGTTTCTCTCGGACACCCACTTGCCGCATAAAGAACAACCTCCGCCTTAGCCCACTCACTCTCTCGAGCTGTGTGTGTGGGAGAAGGACTAGGGTTTACTCTCTCAAGTTGAACCTCATGTCGACCCAATCCCATCAGCCATCAATTTAGTAGTCTTAGTTTTACGACCTCTTTCTCGAGCAAGCCAAAAACACAAAGGTGAATCGTATATGCAACTACAATTTCATTAAGTTCCACCAAAACTACTAAACAAAATCACGTCTAAACAACAAATAAATCATCAACAAGCAAGACCCAATAGATAATCTAACCCATATTCACAAAATCACACCCCAAGAATTGAGGTTTTAGCTACACATGTAAAAGAGGTAAAAATGTATACTAATCTCAGTTTCCATCAATGGGTATGCAAGATTAAGTCTTAAAACAAGTCAAAAGTGAAGAATACTCAAGACCCAAGTCCGAAATCATGGAGTTGAAACCCTTTGAATCTTCAAGTTCTCCAAAACCCTCTCCAAGCTTAGAACTCAAAATTCTATGTTATGAATTCTATATTAAAAATCTGATACTAAGCTACAACTCTCAACGAGTATTTATAGTTTTCAAATATCTGTGCGGCAGTGGATCATTCGATGTTCTTAGTCGAGATCGCCGATCAACTCAGCGATCCGCCCTTTGGTAGGTTTCATCGTCGTCTTGCTCTATCCTTCAGCATCGTCGTGTTTGGATCATTGGGCGACATAGTACAGTTTTGTGGAAATACTTGGTGTTACACCGACTGCTTATTTTCACCGTTGATTTTATCCTTTTCTTCAGGGCTCAGAACACTGGAAAAAAGGCGAGGATAAGACCTTTCGGCGACTCGCCGAATGGGTTCAGTGATTCTCAGAACTTCACGTTTTCGTTCTTTCAACTGCTTTTGTTCCTTTTTGCTAAGTAGTGTCCATGCTTTCTCTCAAACTCCAAATACCTGAAACTTAAGGGTTTTCATCAAATATTGAGACCAAATATGCATTTGAGGACACTAATTCTATTAAAATATAGCCCTAAATGAGTCTAATTTGTGGACTCATCACCACCATGGGTAGAAATGGGTCATTTTTTTTAGATGATTTTTAGTGCTTTTTAGCATAGACTAGTGGATCCACTTAGTAGTCCACAATAGCCCTGGCAGTGTGAGGCAAAATTTTGTGTCATCACAATATCTCTTAAGTGATTGTTGTCGGTTAGAGAAACCCCCCCACAACAGTATTTTTGTACTCTTATATACAAAGAGTTCATTGTATTTTTATATACATCTAGAGTTTATATTGTATCTTTGTATACATATAGAGTTATATCGTATTTTTTAATACACAGAGTTGTTATCCATGTTTTAAAAGCTTTTCTTTATACTGCATTTATTTATACTGCTTTATATTGAAATGAGTTTAGTTGAGTTGAGTTGAGTTGATATCAGGTTTGTTTCTTCAGTTCCATTTCAAGTTTATGTCTCGTTTTAGTATTCCCTTCGCATGCTCATACATTCAATGTACTGATGCCATTTGGCCTGCACTTTTTATGATGCAGATACAGGTAACCAGGATCAACATCCAACGCATCGTTAATTCTAGTTGAGATTCAGAGTTATTAGTGAGCCTTCTTGCTTCCGGAGGATCCCTTTTATTGCTTTCATTATGTTTAGTTCATTAGGATGTCGTGGGTCTTGTCCCGGCGTCCATCTCAGTTTTTAGAGGCTTCATAGACAATCAGATGTTAGTTCTTTAGTCTTTTTATTTTTATTCTATTATGTTGAGACTTGAGTTGCCACTTTGGCCAGTGAATGTTGTTTTAATAAATTCTCAGTTATCTTTGGACTTTCAGTTTACATTTAAAAGAACAGTTATGATTGAGTTAAGTTTTCTGCTAAGTAGGTAAGCCAGGCCAAGGGTTCTCTTGGTGCCAGCAATTGTTCTCGAGTGCCAATCCCGCCCAGGGTGTAGGCTCGGGGCGTGACAAACTTGATATCAAAGCACAGAGTTCAAGTGTCCTAGGGAGTCTATGAAGCCGTGTGTGTAGATTCCTTATTATCGGTGTGAAGCGCGCCACATCTATAATTAAGAGGCTGCGACACTTAGGAACTATCTCACTTCTTTCATACTCATTTCGTGCAATAGAATTTAATCTCTATAATGTTTCTTATAACTCGAGCTTGCGCGTGTCTTTCAGATTATGCCTGCTGAAAGAGTTGTCTGAGGTCGTCCGGCTAGAAGGAATGTTGAACCACATGAACAAGGGGTACCTAATGCACCAGAAGTGCAACCATAAGGAGAGGTCACCAATGACGAATTCTGTGAAGCTATTCGGATGTTGAGCCAAGTTGTGACCAACCAAGATGGGCAACAAAGAGGGAATCGACGGGAGGTGGCTGACATTTCAAAGATCCGTGAGTTCTTAAGGATAAATTCCCCAAGCTTCATAGGTTCAAGTGTTACTGAGGATCCAAATTTTTTTGTTCAAGAGCTTCAAAAGGCTTTTGAGATCATGCATGTTGCTGTTACTGAGAGGATGGAACTAGTTGCGTACCAAATGAAGGGTGTTGCTAAAATATGGTATGATCAATGAAAGAAGAATCGAGTTGAGGGAGCACCACCTGTGAATTGGGCTTATTTTGAGGAGGCCTTCCTGGGGCGTTTCTTTCCCCGAGAACTGAAAGAGGCAAAGGTATGAGAGTTCCTTACTTTTATGCAGGATTCTTTGAGCATTCATGAGTATAGTATGAAGTTCACACAACTTTCCTGTTATGCTCCAGAGATGGTTGCTAACATGAGGAGGAGAATGAGTTTATTCGTTGTTGGGTTTTCTCGTCTGTCAAGCAAGAAATGCAAGGCAGCTATGCTGATAGGAGATATGGACATAGCAAGGCTAATGGTCCATACGCAACAAGTGGAGGAGGACAAGTTGAGGGATAGAAAAGAGTTTAAGAATAAGAGCGCTAAGACATTAGAGATTAAATCCGGGTAGCAAAAGAGTAATGCAAACCGGTCTTCCTTCCAAAAGAAACAAAAGGGACCTGCTCCATCATCTGCTAGTGCACCTGCACCAAAGAACAAAAGTGAGTACAATAGTCAGAATTTTAGAGCTAAACCTGTTCTCAAGGTAGTATGGCACAAGGAGGTAGTAAGCCTCATGCATGTGCTAAGTGTGTAGGAACCACTCAGGGATGTGTCGTGATGGCTCCACTGGTTGCTTCAAGTGTGGCCAGAACGGTCATTTTATGAGAGATTGTACAAAGAACAAGAAGGGTAATGTAATAGGGGTAATAGAGCTCAGTCTTCTTCAGTCATTTTCTCCACCAGACAGAGCTGGATCTAGAGGAGCTACTTCAGGGGCAGGCAGAGGAGGAACCCATCTTTATGCTATCACAAGTCGCCAAGAGCAAGAGGATTCGCAAGATTTTGTCAATGGTATGATCAAAGTCTTTAACTTTAATGTTTATGCTTTGCTAGATCCAGGAGCGAGTTTATCCTTTGTAACTCCTTATGTTGCGATGAATTTTAATATTCTTCTAGAAAAACTTAGTGAGCCCTTAAGTGTTTCTACACCGGTTGGTGAGTCTATTCTAGCAGAGAGAGTCTATCATGATTGTACCGTTTTCGTCAATCACAAGAACACCATGGCTCATTAAGTTGAGTTAGACATGGTAGATTTTGATGTTATTCTTGGTATGGAGTGGCTTCATGCCAATTATGCCTCAGTTGATTATAGAACTTCAATTATCAAGTACCAATTTCCAAATGAGCCAGTCTTAGAGTGGAAAAGTAGTTCAACAGTGCCTAAGGGTAATTTTATTTCATACCATAAGGCAAGAAAGTTAGTTTCCAAGGGGTGTGTCTATCACTTAGTCATAGTTAATGACTCTAGTGTTGAGATAACTCCTATTCAGTCAGTTTCAGTAGTAAAAGAGTTTCCAAAAGTCTTTCCAAATGATCTTCCTGAAGTTCCTTCTAAGAGAGAAATAGACTTCGGTATAGATATTCTTCCCGATACTCATCCTATATCTATTCCGCCATATAGAATGGCACCAGCAGAGTTAAAGAAGTTCAAGGAGGAGTTGAAAGATTCCGAGAGAAAGGTTTTATTCGACCAAGTGTCTCACCATGGGGCGATCCAATCTTATTTATGAGGAAGAAGGATGGTTCCCTTAGAATGTGTATAGATTACCGTCAGTTGAATAAGGTTACCATGAAGAATAAGTATCCTCTTCTGAGAATTAAGGATCTCTTCGATCAACTTCAGGGTGCCACTTGTTTTTCTAAGATAGACCTAAGATCTAGCTACCATCAGTTAAGAGTAAGGGAATGTGATTTTCCAAAGACAACTTTCAGGATCCTTTATGGTCATTATGAGTTTCTCATCATGTCATTCGGTTTAACTTATGTTCCTCATCATTCATGGTCCTTATGAATAGAGTATTCAAGCCTTATTTAGATATGTTTGTTATTGTATTCATTGATGACATACTAATCTATTCGAGGAACGAGGAAGATCATGCTAGTCATCTCAGAATAGTTCTCCAAACTCTAAAGGATAGGGAGTTGTATGCCAATTTCTCTAAATGTGAGTTTTGTCTTGAATTTGTGGCATTCTTAGGCCACATTATTTTCGGTGAGGGAATTAAAGTTGACACTCAGAAAATAGAGGAAGTGTAGAATTGGTGTAGAGCCACATCTCCAATGGATATTATGAGTTTCTTGGGGATGGTTGGCTATTATAGAAATTTCATAGAGGGGTTCTCATCTATCTCATCCCCTTTGACCAAGTTGACTCAGAAAAAAATGAAGTTCCAATGGTCTGAAGTTTGTGAGAAAAGGTTTCAGGAATTGAAAAAAAGGTTGACTACTACCCAGTATTGACCTTACCAGAAGGTACGCAAGACTTTGTTATGTATTGTGATGCGTCCAGAGTTGGTTTGGGTTGTGTGTTAATCCATAATGGAAAAGTTATAGCTTATGCCTCCAGACAGTTGAAAGTTCGTGAGAAGAATTACCTAACCCATGATCTAAAGGTTGTTGTTGTAGTATTTTCTTTGAAAATATGTCTTCACTATCTTTATGGTGTTCATGTAGATGTATTCATTGATCACAAAAGTCTTCAGTGATCACAAAAGTCTTCAGTATGTGTTTAGTCAGAAAGAGCTTAATCTCAGACGCGAAGGTGGTTTGAGTTGCTCAAGGATTATGATATGACTATTCTTTATCACCGAGGTAAGGCTAATGTTGTTGATGATTCCTTGAGTAGATTATATATGGGTAGTACCGCCCATGTTAAGGAAAAGAAGAAATAACTAGTATAAGATGTGCATAGGCTTTCACGATTGCGATTTTGCCTAATGGATTCCACAGAAGGAGGGGTAGTGGTGATGAATGGGGCTAAATCATCATTAGTGTCAGAAGTGAAATAAAATCAAGACCAAGATCCTATTTTTCTTGAATTGAAAGCAAATATTTATAAGCAAAAAGTATTGGCTTTTGAACACGGGGAGATGGCGTATTGAGGTATCAAGGTAGGTTGTGTGTACCAAGGGTGGATGAACTCCAAGATAGGATCGTCGAGGAAGCTCATAGATCCAGATATTCTATCCACCTGGGTTCCATAAAGATGTATCGTGACTTGAGAGAAGTTTATTAGTCTAGTAGTATGAAGAAAGGCATTGCAGAGTTTATTGCTAAGTGTCCGAATTGTGAAAAAGTTAAAGTAGAACACCAAAGGCCGGGTGGTATGGCTCAGAATATAGAACTTCCGGAATGGAAGTGGGAGATAATCAATATGGATTTCATTATTGGGTCGCCACGGTCTCGCAGGCCACATGATTCTATTTGGGTGATTGTTGATAGAATGAAAAAATCAGCCCACTTTTTGCTGGAAAAGACTACCCATTCAGCAGAGGACTATGCCAAGTTGTATCTTCAAGAGGTGGTTAGACTTCAGGGGGTGCCAGTTTCGATTATATCAGATAGAGGTACACAATTTACTGCACAGTTCTGGAAATCTTTTCAGAAAGGCTTGGGTTCAAAGGTGAACTCGAGTACTGCTTTTCACCCTTAGATAGATGGTCAAGCAGAGCGCACTATTCAGACTTTAAAAGATATGTTGAGGGCCTGTGTCATTGATTTCAAGGGTAATTAAGATAATCACCTACCTTTTATTGAGTTTGCTTACAACAATAGTTACCACTCTAGCATCCAGATGGTTCCTTATGAAGGTCTTTATGGGACAAGATGCAGATCTCCTATTGGATGGTTTGAAGTTGGTGAAGCTGGGTTGATAGGACCAGACTTAGTTCATCAAGATATGGAGAAAGTGAAAGTTATTCAAGAAAGGTTGAAAACAGCGCAGAGTCGTCAAAAATCCTACACTGATGTTAGGAGAAAAGAGTTAGAGTTTGAAGTAGATGGTTGGGTCTAACTGAAAGTTTCACCCATTAAGGGTGTTATGAGATTTCGTAAGAAGGGGAAACTTAGTCCCTGATATATTGGTCCTTACAGAATATCCAAGAGGATTGGCAATGTAGCTTATGAGTTAGAGCTACCACAAGAGTTATCAGCAGTTCATCTGGTGTTCCACACCTCCATGTTTAAAAAGTGTATGGGCGATACTTCATTGATCATACAAATTGAAGATATTGTTTGAATCTAGAGAAGATCCAAATTAAGGTACTAATCCTTTTCTTGGTAATTATTTATAAGTTGGCATGTTGTATTTACATTTTTCTTGTTGGGTGTTTGAACTGAATGTTAGATTTTACGCCCTTAGCCTGCTAAGATTGAACTCATTTGAGGACGAATGTTCCCAAGGGGGAGATATTGTAACACCCCGCAACTAGAAGGAGCTAGAATAATAAAGAGTTATTTTTTGGAAAGAATGAAAAAAATCTGGAAATTTGACAAAATTAAGTTAAGTATCAGTTTTGGGTCAACTTCAAACTAGCATAACTACTAGCTCAGGATGAGTTAGGTGTGATATAATATACCTTATGAAATATCTTTGAATTATATTTCCAACGCCGCTGAGTTTGCACGATTTTAAGTTTGTATGAGAGAGATACGCACATTTGAAGTTGGGCTGTCTAGATAAGGAAAGTCGAAACCGGATTATAGAAGGGTATTATATTCTTTTCACTACCCAATTAAATTATTTACTTTTTGGTAATTTCTTAGGGGTCTAAACTGAATTTGGTCAGTTTACGCACTCAAAGATTTCACGCTAGGATTTTAGAGAAAGAACGCAAGAGGAGATAAGAGGAGAAAGAGCTAAGTCCATCGTTCTTGAGGTTTTTCTTGGAGATTTTGTCCAGGGTTGATCCCTACGAGGTATGTGATATCACATAGCATTGGGTTAGTTCACCCACACACCAATCATGATTTGATTCAGCGTAATTATGTTCTTGAAAGAAGAGTTTATGAGTTCTTGATGAATATTGTCGAAAGTTTCGTTTGAATCTTGATTGTTGAAGTTTTGAGAAGTTCTTGAGTTAGATTCATGAAATTGCATGTCGTCTTGAGTAGATTCTTACATATTTTGATTATGTAGTCAAATCTAAGTGTTTGGGAAAAAATCCAATTGAATCTAGAGGGTTTAAAGTTGAAAAACGAGCAAGAAAACTCAGAAATTTCTGGGAAGCAAGTGTGGGGCACCGCGCCAGTCAGAGCGCCTCATATAACTTTCTGTAGTATTGGCTCTGGGGAGCCACGCCGGCCAGTGCGCCCCATCCTTAGGTCTGTTGTTTTTCCTATGGCACCCAGCGCCACTCAGAGTACCAGGGGCACCAGGTCTTCTACCTTTTCCCACTCCTTTCCGTACTAGTTCCCTTGAAACGTACCTATGTTTACTAGTTAATTTCTAAACTCTAAGGTATGTCTAAAAAACATGAAATCATTAATAACATGAGATCATGATCCTTGAATCCATAATTCATTTCAAGGAAAGTTAAGAGTCAAGTCAAGAGAAGTTCATAGAGTTTTCCAAAAGTCTTTTACAAACGTTTTAACTTTGTTTCAAGACTTGAATTTTGAGTTGAGTAAAGAGTAAAGAGTAAAGATTGGAGTTAATTTCTTTAAAAAAGTATATCGGGACTATGTATTTCCAAAGAGTAAAATGTTTTCACATTTAGACAAGAAAGGAAACTTTGATTTCCAAAAGAGCCTTTGAGCTAGTTTTCAGTAAAGAGTAAATGTTTTCACAATTAAGCAAGAGAGGAAACTTTGATTTCCAAGAGGAGCCTTTGCGCTAAGTTTTGAGCAATTATCTCAAACCACAAAAAGAAGTATGTTCTTAATCATAAGAGCTAGTATTGTATTGTGGGAGTAGTATTGAGCACTGATATGGGGGAGAGTTCAGACAACTCCTAGCCCCCATAAACCATGTAGCCACTATGTGTAGAAAAGGGTCATACTATTTAGATGATTCCTTAGTGCTTTTTAGCATAGACTAGTGGATCCACCTAGTAGTCAGGTTCTATGCCCTTGGCACGGTGTAGGACGGGCCTCGCAGCGTGAGGCAAAATGATGTACCATCACAATAGCTCTTAAGTGATGGTTGTAGGTTTGGGAGACTCTCACAACAGTATTTTTGTACTCCTATATACACAGAGCTCATTGTATTTTTATATACATCCACAGTTTATATTGGATCTTTGCATAAATATAGATTTACTATTGTATTTCTTAATACACAGAGTTGTTATCCATGTTTTAAAAGCTTTTCTTTATATTGCACTTATTTATACTTCTTTATAATGAAATGAGTTTAGTTGAGTTCAGTTGAGTTGAAATCAGGTTTGTTTCGTCAGTTCCATTTCAAGCTTATGTCTTGTTTTAGTATTCCCCTCGCATGCTCGTACATTCAATGTACTAATTTCATTTGGCCTGCATCTTTTTATGATGCAGATACGGGTAACCAGGATCAGCATCCAGCGCATCAGTGATTCTAGTTGAGCTTCTGAGTTGTTGGTGAGCCTCCTTTCTTCTGGATGATCCTTTTTATTGCTTTCAATATGTTTAGTTCATTAGGATGTCGTGGGTCTTGTCCCGACATCCATCTCAGTTGTTAGAGGCTTCATAGACAATCAGATGTTAGTTCTTTAGTATTTTCATTTTCATTCTATTATGTTGAGACTTGAGTTGCCACTTTGGCCAGTGAATGTTATTTTTATACATTCTCAGTTATCTTTGGACTTTCAGTTTACTTTTAAAAGAACAATTATGATTGAGTTAAGTCTTCCTCTGAGTAAGTAAGTCAGGCCAAGGGTTTGCTTGGGGCCAGCAACGGTTCTCAAGTGACAGTCCCGCCCAGGGTGTAGGATCAGGGCGTGACAACTAAAACCGACCGAAATAACTCAAAACTTAAAAGAGTAATTAAAAAAAATTCAGTTATGTCGATTTTTTCAATTTTAACCATATTATGCCAAGCCCTATAGTTGCAACAAACAAAATACCTTAGCTACAATATAAAAACAATTATGCATTCATTCTTATTATTATTAAATTAATTAAAAATTTCTTAATGTTATTAAACTAGTATATTGACCCCCCGTTATGTGATAACGTTCAAACTACCCTAAAAACAATTAGAAGAGTAAGTGGTAGTTGTCAATAAAAATATCCAACAAAGACTCGGGGTTGAACCTCACAAGGAATGGTTTAGAGATAAGAATTCAGCTAGGAAATTAAGAATGCAAACCTATTCATTGTAGATTTGTAGTACTTCAGAGCAAGTGGACAGATGATTCCACCAAATAAACTAAAATAGTTTGAAGTATCAAGTGTCACAATTAAACTAAAATTCAGAAATCCAATCAATTAGAAGTAATCTAGGGGTGTGAGGATAGGGATTATTTTTTTCACGACCCAGACCATCGTGATTAAAACCCACACTAACCCTCCGGTGGGAGAACCATTCATACTAATTATATAACCAACTCAATCAAAATACTAAATCATTTAAGGTTACAGAAGCAAGTTTAAATGCTAAGAAAAAAAATAGAGTTTCTATAAACTCCAAAAGTCTAACGAAACAATGAGGAAATAGCGCCTAGAATCTGAAAGTCAATGTACCAAAACTTTAACAATGAACCAAAGTCTAAAGGAAAATGGGTGCAACCCAACTAAACACAAGATAACTAATGAACTAATCTAAGTCAGAATGAAATGGAGCGATCAAAAAGAGAACTCATGGCAGTCTGGAAGAACTGGCTCACCCTAGAATTCAAATCAATCACTAATCTTCTAAGCGAGGTCCGTGATTAGCCGCTTGAAGATGCCCTGTACTCAACAAAGAAAGAGCAAGTGTAGTATCAGTACACAACCACAGTGTACTGGTAGGATCACACGGCTATCCCACTAAGTGGAACATACATAAGCCAATACAACATAATAACAACATGCATACACCAAACATATAAAATATCAACACCATTTACAAACAACGTACAATTTCACATTTCTCAATATACACAATTATGTCAAGTCATTGGTTCTCTCACGGAACCCAAACCCAAACTGTTAGCATACCGGAAGATGGTACCCGATCCAATGTTTATGTTGAAATGTAGCAACCGATCCAAGTTAGTGTGTCGGAACGCAACACCCAATCCATTCAACAAGCCACAATCACATTCAGAAGTATATTCTTAAATTATACAATCAAGTCATGATTCATGGCATTCATCATTCATCTATCTCATTTACAACTAGTGTGATCAATAATGCAACATTCGCATACATACACGTATTATAATGAAGCAAGAATGAACATACATCACACAACATGAAATCACAACCATCACCTACCTCGAACAAAGCTGGAATCCCCTAAGAAACTTGATTCTTTTCTTTTCAGATTCGTTCCACTTGTTCTTGGACTACAAACAATCACAATAATGCGAGGATCAATAAACAACACTTAATTACCTGGATTATATCAATAATATCAATCCTAGGTCAAACCCTTGATCCCCATACCCAGATTAGGGATTTTTCTACCATAATTTCCCAATCCAAACCCTCCCCCATCGATAATTACCCATTAGATTATGTTTTACGGATCGAAAAATGGATTCGGGGAGTTAAAACCTTACCTTTAACCTTAAGAATGGTGAAAAAACATCAAGAAAGCACCTAGGGTCGTCTCCTAGCTCTCAAAGTAAAGAAGTGTAGAATAAACCGTTGTTGGGGTTTATTTCTGACTTAAGTCACGTCTGTTCCGCCACAACGATACTCACCTTGCTACAGCGTCCCCACCCTGGTGGCACAAAATCCCACCGTAGCGGCTTGCACAAAACACAGAGCTAATTAACGAATTTCCAAACCCCCATTTCACAACACACTTTCAACCAATGACACTCAGAAACTACCTGTTCATGCTAAGATCAATTTCAAGAGTTCTACTCACCCAAATTCAATTTCATAAAGTCATACGGGTTCCTTAACATCTTAGCTATCTAATCATATGATCAAATTCATAATTTGATCGCCCAATTGTTACCAGATTTACCTAGACTTTAATGACTCCAATTTTGTCCAAATCTGGACTAGGTTGGGAATTCCAAGTTACTACAAAAAAGTTTTTCGGCCCAAAATTTTTCCCCTTTGGCTTTTCTAAAATGACGGGAACCGATCTTTACAATAGATACCAATTTACCCATTACTCGTCCCCGAGTGACAAACTTAGGAAAATTAGTCTAAAGAAAGAATGGAGTAGTACCTGAATCGACGAACAATTGGGGATACTTGTCTCGCATGTCCTTCTCAGTTTCACAAGTAGCTTCATCAACTGGATGATGCTTCCATTGAACTTTCACGGACTTTATCTCTTTGGTCCTCAGCTTACGCACATCACGATCAAGAATTTCAATCGGTTCCTTTTCATAATGGAGGTCTTTGTCTAACACCATTGAGTCTCATTTGTTGATGTAATCCCCATCACAATGATATATCTTCAACATGGACACATGAAATACTAGATATACTCCCGATAGGTTAAGAGGTAAAGCCAATGTGTAAGCCACTAGCCCTACACATTCAAGAACCTCGAAGCGACAAATGTATCGCGGACTTAGCTTGCCCTTCTTGCAAAGTCTCATCACCCCTTTCATGGGTGATACCTTAAGAAGAACATTCTCACCCGTCTGAAATGTCATATCTCTTACCTTAGTTTGAATACTTCTCACCTTATCTTGAGCATCCTTCACTAAATCAACCCCCAAAGGTTTCACATCTCTAACCTCAAACCATCCTATGGGTGATCTACATCCCCTCCCATAAAGTGCCTCAAATGGTGCCAAATCTATGATGGAGTTATAACTATTATTATAGGAGAAATCACACAAAGGTAAGAACTTATCCCAATGCCCTCCAAAATGTAACATCTCACAAATCAAATTAACTAGGAATAAGTTAAAAATTTGGAAATAGTCATTTTTTGGAAAGAATTGAAATCTGGAAATTTGGTTAAGTTAGAATAAGTGAGTTTTTGGTCAACTACAAATAGACATAACTCTTAGCTCAGGATGAGTTAGGTGTACTTCCAGTTATGGTTGTAAAGCTCTTGGAACGATCTTTCCAACGCCGCTAGGTTTGTGCGATTCATAATATGTATGAGTGAAATATCACCATTGGAAGTTGGGTTGTTCGAATAAGGAAAGTCCAATTCGGATTTTAAAAGGGTATTTTGGTCTTTTCCATACCCAATTTGTTTAATTCGTTTTTAGTGAATTAATTAGGGTCTAAAATGATTTGGTTCAGTTTACGCTTTTACAATATTGAGTTAGGGTTTTAAAGAAGAGAAAAGAAGAGGAGAAAAGAGGAGAAGGAGCAAGAATCGTCAAGATCTTCAAGAATCGCTTGTGGATTTAGTCGGGGGTGATCCCTACAAGGTATGTGAGATCACATAGCATTGGGTTAGTTCACCCACATGCCAATCATGATTTATTTCAGCGAATTTAAGTTCTTGAAAGTTTAGAAATTGAGTTCTTGATGGGTTTGTTGAAGTTCTATTCAATTCTTGATTTTTGATATTTGATATTTTTCTCATTTTAGCTATCTAAAATTATTCCTAAACATCATGAGATCTTTCCTAGCACAATCACGATCCTTGAATCCATAAATTCAATTCAAGAAAAGTTAAGAGTCAAGTCAAGAGCAGTCAAGAGCCAAGTTAAGAGAAGTTCATAAAGCTTTTCAAGAGTCTTTAACAAATGTTTTAACTTTATTTTAAGACTTGAGTTTTGAATTGAGTAAAGAGAAAATTTTGAAGTTCATGTCTTCAGAAGAGTATATCGGGACTATGTATTCCCAAAGAGTAAATGTTTTCACAATTAAAGAAGAAAGGAAACCTTGATTTCCAAAAGATCCTTTAAGCTAGTTTTCTGTTAAAGGGTAAATGTTTTCACATTTGAGCAAGAAAGGAAACTGAGATTTCCAAGAGAGCTTTAATGCTAAGTTTTGAGTAATTATCTCAAATCAAAGAAAGAGTTTTGATTTTATAAACACATGAGCTAAGCATATTTTGGTAGTAGTATTGAGCACATATATCGGGATGTGAGTTCATATTAACTCAAGTCTCCATAAACCATGTAGCCATCATGGGTAGTAAAGGATCATACTTTTTAGATGCCTCCTTAAGATTCTTTTAGCATAGACTAGTGGATCCACTTAGTCAGTTAGGTTCTATACCCCCGGCAAGGTATAGGACGATCCTTGGCAGCATGAGGTAAAACATTGTATCACCACTTAGGCTCATAGTGGTGGTTGTCGGTTAGAGACTCTCCCACAGAAACTATGTTACCTTATTGCATGAGTAAAGTTAAGTTTGTTATTGCTTTATATTTAACGAAACATGTTGTTTTCAACTGTTATATAAGTTTTATATATATTGCATATGCTTTATTTCTTTCTATTGAGTTAAGTTATTCAGGAGTTGAGAAGAGTCAAGGTAAGTGTTTCTTCATATTCTTTTCAAGCCTAGATCTTGTGTTAGCATTCCAACTCGCATACTTGTATATTCAATGTACTGTTGCCAGTTGTCCTGCATCTTATTATGATGCAGACGTAGGTAACCAGAATCAGCATCCAGCGCCTCGTTCATCCAGTTGAGCACTCAGAGTTTGTTGGTAAGCCTTCTTGCATTCTAGAGGACTCTTTTTTATTTGGTTTGAGTATTAGATAGTTCATTAGGATGTCTTGGTCTGTCCCAACATCCATCTCAGTTGTTTAGAGGCTTTATTGACAGTTAGCAGTCAGTTGTCTTTACATTATCATTTTATATGTTAAGACTTGAGTTGCCATTTTGGCCAATTTGAAGGTTTGACTTTTAAACATTCTAAGTTATTTTATTAAGCTATTTGAGTAAGTGCATTTGTTCATTGTAATAATGTTTATAGTCTTCCGGTGAGTCAGTATGCCAGGCCAAGGGTTCGCTTGAGGTCAGCAATGGTCTTCGAGTGCCATCCACGTCCAGGGTGTAGGCTCAGGGCGTTACAAACTTGGTATCAGAGGACAGAGTTCAAGAGTCCTAGGGATTCTATTAAACCGTGTCTGTAGAGTCCTAGTTATCGGTGTGAAGCGCGCCACATCTATAATTAGGAGGCTGCAACATTTAGTAAATTCCTCACTTCTTTCATACTCACTTCGTGCGTTAGAGTTTATCTCTAAAAAGTTTCTTTCTAACTCGTGATTACGTGTAATTGTTTGTGAGTTGGACTGTTTTTGAGAGTGCTTTCATGGAGCGTTTCTTTCCCCATGAGCTTGGAGAAGCAAAGAGATGGTTGATGATATGAGGAGTAAGATAAGTATGGTTGTTGTTGGGTTGCCTCGTCTGACAAGTAAGGAAAGTAAAGTTGCGATGCTAATAGGTGACATGGACATGAAAGGCTGATGATCCATGTGCAACAATTTGATGAGGATAAGCTGAGGGATAAAGAAGAGTTTAAGAATAAGAGGACTAAGACATCAGGGAATGAGTTCAGGCAGCGAAAGAGTAGTGTGAACCGGTCTTGTTTCCAATATAAGAAGAATAGACGTACTCCATCATCTGCTAGTGCACCTGTACCAAGGAATAAAAGTGAGTACAATAGTCAAAATTCTCAGAACTTCAGAGCTAGACCAACGCTTTTGCAAGGTAGTAAGGCACAAAGGGGTTCTAAGACTCCTTCATGTGCTAAGTGTGGTTGGAACCACTCAGGGATAAGTCTTGATGGCTCCACTAGTAGCTTCAAGTGCGGCCAAAACGGTCATTTTATGAGAGAGTGTCCTAAGAGAAAACAGAGTAATGGTAATGGGGGCAATAGAGCCCAGTCTTCTTCAGTTGCTCCACCAGATAGAGCTGTATCTAGATGAGCTACTTCAAGGGCAGACGAAGAAGGAAACCATCTTTATACTATCACTAGTCGTCGAGATGAAGACGATTCACCATATGTTGTCACTGGTATGATCCAAGTTGTCATTTTGATGATATTCCTGAGCAACTTAGTGAACCATTCAGTGTTTCTACACCTGTTGGTGAGTCTATTCTAGCAGAGAGAGTCTATCGTAATTGTCCCGTTTCCATCAATCACAAAAGTACCGTGGCTGATTTAATTGAGTTAGACATGGTAGCTTTTGATGTCATTCTTGGTATGGACTGTCTTCATGCCTGTTATGCCTCAGTTGATTGTAGAACTCGAGATGTTAAGTTTCAGTTTCCAAATGAGCCAGTCTTAGAGTGGAAAAGCAGTTCAGCAGTGCCTAAGGGTCGTTTCATTTCGTACCTTAAGGTGAGAAAGTTAGTTTCTAAGGGTTGTGTCTATCACTTAGTCCGAGTTAATGACTCTAGTTTTAAGATACCTACTATTCAGTCAGTTTCAGTAGTAAGAGAGTTTCCAAAAGTTCTCCCAGATGATCGTCCCAAAGTCCCTCCTGAGATAGAAATAGACTTCGGTATAGACCTTCTTCCCAATACTCGTCCTATCATTATTCTGCCATATAGCATGGCACCAACAGAGTTGAATGAGTTAAAAGAGCAGTTGGAAGATCTTTTAGAGAAAGGTTTTATTCGACCAAGTGTCTCACCTTGGGGCGCTCTGGTCCCATTTGTGAGAAAGAAAGATGGTTCCCTTAGGATATGTATATATTACCATTAGTTGAACAAGGTTACCATCAAGAATAAGTATCCTCTTTCGAGAATTGATGATCTTTTTTATCAACTTCAGGGTGCTTCCTATTTCTCAAAAATTGACCTCAGATCAAGCTACCATCAATTGAAAGTAAGGGAATGTTATATTCCAAACACAACATTTAGGACCCGTTATGGTCATTATGAGTTCTTGGTCATGTCCTTTGGTTTGACTAATGCATCAACAACATTCATGGACCTTATGAATAGAGTCTTTAAAACTTATTTAGATATGTTTGTTATCATCTCCATTGATGGCATACTAATCTATTCAAGGAATGAAGAAGATCATGCTAGCCATCTCATAATAGTTCTTCAGACTTTGAAAGATAAGGAGATGTATGCCAAGTTCTCTAAGTGTGAGTTTTTGCTTGAGTCTGTGGCATTCTTGGGCCACATAGTTTCTGGTGATGGAATTAGAGTTGATACCCAAACGATAGAGGTAGTGCAAAATTGGACTCGACCCACATCTCCGACTGATATTAGGAGTTTCTTGGGTTTAGCTGGATATTATAGAAGATTTGTAGAGGGGTTCTCGTCTATTTCGTCTCCTTTGACCAACTTGACTCAGAAGACAGTTAAATTTCAATGGTCTGAAGCTTGTGAGAAAATCTTTCATAAATAAAAAAAGAAGTTGACTACTACCCTAGTTTTGACCTTACCAGAAGGTACTCAAGGTTTTGTGGTGTATTGTGATGCATCCTGAGTTTCCTTGGGTTGTGTATTAATGCAAAATGGCAAGGTAATAGCTTATGCCTCTAGACAATTGAAAGTTCATGAGAAGAATTATCCAACCCATGACTTAGAGTTGACTGCCGTAGTATTTTCTTGAAAATATGGCGTCATTAATTGTATGGCGTTCATGTGGATGTGTTCACCAATTACAAGAGTCTCCAGTATGCGTTTACTCAGAAAGAGCTTAATCTCAGACAAAGGAAGTGGTTGGAACTACTCAAGGATTGTGACATGAGTATTCTTTACCACCCAGGTAAGGCTATTGTTATTACTGATGCCTTAAGCAGGTTGTCTATGGGTAGTACCGCCCATGTTGACGAAGAAAAGAGAGAGTTAGCAAAAGATGTGAATAGACTTGCACGCTTGGGAGTCATACTTATGGATTCCACAGAAGAAGGAATAATGGTGATGAATGGGGCAGAATCATCATTAGTGTCAAAAGTAAAAGGCAAGCAATACCAAGACCCTATTTTGCTTGAATTGAAGGCAAATGTTCATAAGCAAAAGGTATTAGCTTTTGAACAAGGGGGAGATGGTGTATTGAGATATCAAGGTAGGTTATGTGTACCAATGGTGGATGAACTCCAAGAAAGGATCATGGAGGAAGCTCATAGCTCCAGATATTCTATCCATCTGGGTCTCAAAAAGATGTACCGTGACTTGAGAGAAGTCTATTGGTAGAGTAGTATGAAGAAGGGCATTGCAAAATTTGTTGTTAAGTGTCCAAATTGCCAACAAGTTTAAGTAGAGCACCAAAGGCCTAGTGGTATGGTTCAGAATTTAAACTTTCCGGAATGGAAGTGGGAGAGGATGCAGATATCCTATTTGATGGTTTGAAGTTGGTGAAACTGGGTTGATAGGACCAGACTTAGTTCATCAAGCAATGGAGAAGGTGAAAGTGATTCAAGAGAGGTTGAAAACGGCGCATAGTCGTCAGAAATCCTACACTAATGTTAAGAGAAGAGAGTTAGAGTTTGAAGTAGATGATTGGGTATATTTGAAAGTTTCACCCATGAAGGGAATTATGAGATTTGGTAAGAAGGGGAAGCTTAGTCCGCGGTATATTGGACATTATCAAATAGCCAAGAGGATTGGCAAAGTAGCTTATGAGTTGGAGCTACCACAAGAGTTAGCAGCGGTCCATCCGGTATTTCATGTCTCCATGTTGAAGAAGTGCATGGGTGATCCTTCATTGATTATACCAACTGAAAATATTGCGATCAAGGATAGCTTATCTTATGAAGAGATTCCGGTTCATATTTTAGATCGTCAAGTTCGCAAGTTGAGAACAAAAGAGGTAGCATCAGTCAAAGTTCTATGGAGAAATCAGTTTGTTGAGGAAACTACTCGGGAAGATGAAGCAGATATGAAGAATACATATCCACATCTCTTCGAATCCGGGGAAAATTCCTGATCAAGACACAAATTTTCTTCCTAGTACTCTTTAATTTATGAGATTGCATGTGTGTTTGCATTGATTGTTGGGTATTTGAGTTGAAGGTTATATATTACACCCTTAGACTAGTTAGAGTAATCTCATTCAAGGACGAATTTTCCAAGGGGGAGATATTGTAACATCTCGCAAATCGAATTAACTAGGAAGAAGTTAAGAATTTGAAAATAGTCATTTTTTGGAAAGAATTAAAATCTGGAAATTTGGTTAAGTTAGAATAAGTGAGTTTTTGGTCAACTACAAACGGAAATACCTCCTAGCTCTGGATGATTCAGGTTTACTTCCAGTTATGGTTGGAAAGCTTTTGGAACGATCTTTCCAACGCCGCTAAGTTAGCGCAATTCCAAGTTCGCATGAGTGAGATATCCCCATTGGAAGTTGGGTTGTTCGAATAAAGAAAGACCAATCCAGATTTTAAAAGGGTATTTTGGTCTTTTCCATACCCAATTGGTTTAATTCATTGATTTGGTTCAGTTTACGCTTTTAAAATATTGAGTTAAGGTATTAGAGCAGAAAAATGAAGAGGAGAAAAGAGGAGAAGGAGCAAGAATCGTCAATATCTTCAAGAATCGCTTGTGGATTTCGTCGGGGGTGATCCCTACAAGATATGCGAGATCACATAGCGTTGGCTTAGTTCACCCACGCGCCGATCATGATTTATTTTAGCGAATTTAAGTTCTTAAAAGTTTAGAAATTGAGTTATTGATGGGCATATTGAAGTTCTATTAAATCCTTGATTCGTTGAAATTGTTGAGGAGTTGTTTGATCCGAATCCATGATTTTAGGTTCAATTTTGAGTAGAATCTGATGTACTTTGAACATTTAATCGATTCTAAGTGTTTGGGAAAAGAACCATCGAAGTTTAGAGGGTTTAAAGTTGAAAAACAAAGAAGAAATTTCATCGATAGAAATATGGACATGCCTCTGCGTCGCGGAGCTGCTTCCTAGATTTGGGAAAATTTATTTCGCATCGTGGAGTGGTCACAGACTGTTCTACCTCAAAAAGTATTTTCGCAACCAAAAATTAAATGTCTCTGCGTCGCGGACCCACTCTCAAATTTAATTTTTGATCTTTTTCTCATGTTTAGCTATCTAAAATCATTCCTAAACATCATGAGATCTTTCCTATCACAAATTACAATCCTTCAATCCATAAATTCAATTCAAGAAAAGTTAAAAGTCAAGTCAAGAGTAGTCAAGAGCCAAGTTAAGAAAAGTTTATAAAATTTTCCAAGAGTCTTTTACAAATATTTTAACTTTGTTTTAAGACTTGAGTTTTGAGTTGAGTAAAGAGTAAAGTTTGAAGTTCATGTCTTCAAAAGAGTATATCGGGACTATGTATTCCCAAAGGGTAAAATGTTTTCACAATTAAAGAAGAAAGGAAACCTTCATTTCCAAAAGAGCCTTTGAGCTCGTTTTCAGTTAAATAGTAAATGTTTTCACATTTGATCAAGAAAGGAAACTGAGATTTCCAAGAGAGCTTTTAAGCTAAGTTTTGAGTAATTATCTCAAACCAAAGAAAGAGTTTTGTTTTTACAAACATATGAGCTAGGCATATTTTGGGAGTAGTATTGAGCACCGATATGGGGATGCGAGTTCATATTAACTCAAGTTTCAATAAACCATGTAGCCATCATGGGTAGTAAAGGATCATAAATTTTAGATGACTCCTTAAGATGCTTTTAGCATAGACTAGTGGATCCACTTAGTCAGTTAGGTTCTATACCCCCAGCAAGGTATATGATGGTCCTTGGCAGTGTAAGGTAAAACATTGTATCACCACTCAGGCTCATAGTGGTGGTTGTCGGTTAGAGACTCTCCCATAGAAACTATATTACTTTATTGCATGAGTAAAGTTAAGTTCGTTATTGCTTAATATTTAACGAAACAAGTTGTTTTCAACTATTTTATAAGTTTTATATATATTGCATATGCTTTATTTCTTTATATTTAGTTAAGTTATTCAGGAGTTGAGAAAAGCCAAGGTAAGTGTTTCTTCGTATTCTTTTCAAGCCTATATCTTGTGTTAGCATTCCAACTCTCATACTTGTACATTCAATGTACTGATGCCAGTTGGTCTGCATCTTATTATGATGCATACACATGTAACCAGGATCAGCATCCAGTGCCTCGTTGATCCAGTTGAGCACTTAAAGTCTGTTGGTGAGACTCCTTGCATTCTGGAGAACTCTTTTTTATTTGCTTTGAGTATTAGATAGTTCATTAGGATGTCGTGGGCCTGTCCCTACATCCATCTCAGTTGTTTAGAGGCTTCATAAACAGTTAGCAGTCAGTTGTCTTTACATTATCATTTCATATGCTAAGACTTGAGTTGCCATTTTGGCCAAGTTTAATGTTCTACTTTTAAACATTCTAAGATATTTTATTAAGCTATTTGAGTAAGTGCATTTGATCATTGTAATAATTCTTAGAGTTTTTCGCTGAGTCAGTAAGTCAGGCCAAGGGTTCGCTTGAGGCCAGCAATGGTCTTCGAGTCCCAGCCACGTCCAGGGTGTAGGCTCGGGGCGTGACACAACATCAAACATGTATGCCCTCAACATGTCTTCTAACACTTGAATAGTCCTCTCCGACTGCCCGTCCGTTTGCGGATGGAAATCTGTACTAAAAGTGAGTTGTGTACCCAATTCATCATGTAATTTCCTCCAAAACATGGAGGTAAACTGCGTACCACGGTCTAAGATGAGATAAAGGGGCACCCCATGCAACCTCACTATCTCTTTAACATACACCTTAGTCAATTGTTTAGCATTATAATCTATTCCATCAGAATAAAATGGGCCGACTTAGTCAATCTATCAACCACTACCCAAATAGAATCAAACTTCCCCAAGGTCTTGGGAAGACCAACCACGAAATTCATGGCTATCATTTCCCACTTCCATTCCGGAATTGGCATTCTCTGAAGCAAACCTGCAGGCCTTTGATGCTCATATTTTACTTGTTAGCAATTTTGGCACTTAGCCACAAACTCCGCTATATCCTTCTTCATGCCCGGCCACCAATAAATTCGCTTCAAATCTTGGTACATATTGGTCACACCTGGATGATTGGAATATCGCGAACCATGGGATTCTGTCAACAATTTCTGAATCAAGTCATCAACTCGAGGAACACAAATCCTTCCTTTAAAACTTAGCACACCTTCCGCATCAAGAGCGGTCTCTTGTGCCTTACCAATCGCAGTCTTCTTCTTAAGTTCTTTCAATTATTCATCCTCAAATTGCTTGGCCTTGATTTCTTCAATAAACGTGGCCATAACTTCAATGCAAGCTAACACCCCGCCTTTTTCTGAGATGCCCAACTACATAAACTTAGACTCCAAGGGTCGTCTAGTTACACTCAAGCAAGCTAAACTACCCATACTCACCGCTTTTCGACTCAAAGCGTCTGCCACTACATTAGCCTTACCCGGATGGTGAATGGTGACATCATAATCTTTAAGTAACTTCATCCACCTTCGCTGTCTCAAATTCAGATCATTTTGAGTGAACACGTGCTGCAAACTACGATGATCAGTAAATACTTCACCCTTGACACCATAGAGGTAATGCCGCCAGATCTGAAGAGCAAACACTACCGCTGCCAACTCTAAATCATGTGTTGGGTAATTCCTCTCATGCACCTTTAATTGACGCGATGCATAAGCTATAACATTCTTATCCTGCATCAACAAAACACCCAAACCAGAATATGAAGCATCACAATAAACTATAAAATCTTTACCTTCCACCAGTAATGCTAAAATAGGAGAAATGGTCAAAAGAGTCTTGAGCTTTTGGAAGCTCTCCTCACATCTTTCAGTCCATTCAAAGGGTACCTCCTTTTTGGTCAAATTTGTCAAGTGCGTGGCAATAGAAGCAAAGTTCTTCACAAATCGACGATAGTAGCTAGCGAGCCCCACAAAACTCTTAACTTCTGTCATAGAGCAAGGCCGAATCCAATTCTTAACTGCCTCAATCTTTTGGGGATCTACCATTACCCCTTCTTTTGAAACTACATGTCCCAAAAATGCAACCGAAGTCAACCAAAATTCACACTTATAAAATTTTGCATACAACCTTTGTTTCCTAACAACACCCAGAACATTGCGAAGATGGTCGACATGCTCTTCCTCACTTTTTGAATAGACCAAAATATCATCAATAAAGACTATGATGAATGAATCAAGAAATGGCTTGAACACACCGTTCATTAAACTCATAAAAGATGTAGGCGCATTAGTTAACCCAAATGACATCACTAGAAACTCATAGTGCCCATAGCGGGTTCTAAACGCCATCTTTGGCACATCCTCATGCCTAATTTTCAGCTGATGGTAACCAGACCTTAGATCAATCTTGGAGAAAACCGATGCACCTTGTAATTGGTCAAAAAGATCATCTATTCGAGGCAGTGGGTACTTGTTTCGAATGGTGACCCTATTCAATTGCCGGTAATCTATACACATCCTCATACTACCATTCTTTTTCTTAACAAAAAAAATTGGAGCACCCCACGGGGAAGCACTAGGACGAATAAATCCTTTATCAAGAAGCTCTTGGATTTGAGCCTTGAGCTCTCTTAATTCCACTGGAGCCATGCGATATGGAGGGATGGAAATGGGATGAGTACCAGGTTCTAAATCAATGCAGAAATCTATATTTCTATCAGGAGGCATACTAGGCAGATCAGTAGGAAACACTTCTCTAAATTCTGACACAATAGGAATAGACTCAATAGATGGAGACTCAACCTAAATATCCCGAATATGAGCCAAATACGCTAAACAACCCTGCCCTACCAACTTCCTTGCCTGAATGAAGGATATGATCTTAGCTTGCTTAGGCTTGTACACCCCTTCCAACTCTAACTTTTCCCTTCCCGGAATTTCTATAGTTACAGACTTAGTATCACAATTAAGCACAACATAATAAGGGGAAAACTAAGTCATGCCTAAGATTATATCAAAGTCAGTCATCTCTAAAATCACCAAATTAGCCCAAATCTAGAAACCCATAAGCAAAATAAGACAAGAACGATAGACATGGGTGACTATGACATACTTTCCAACTGGGGTAGAAACATGGATGGGGGCATCAACTATATCACAAATCATAGCAAATGCTGAGGCAAAACGCACGAACACAAAAGAATAAGTAGAACCCGGATCAAAGAACGCATTAGCCATTCGGTAACAGACAAGAATAGTACATGTGATCACTGCGTCAGACCCCTCCACCTCGGCCTTGCTTGGAAAAGCATAACACTGAGCCCTATCATTGTGATGGGCGACTTACCTGCCTGGTTGCACTGTACCTCTGCCTACGTTACCATTTCCCCTACATCTGTGTCCTCACTGATTTCCTCCTCGCCGACCTTGTGGATGCCCTCAACTATTATTACCATTCCCCACGGGTACCACTGCTCTAGACTACTGTTGCGTGGAATCCATCATGAATGGGTGGGGACAATCTCTCCTCATATGCCCAAGTTCTCCATAGTTATAGCAAGTACGATCAAAAGATGGCCTCCTACCTGCTGAAGGTGCGACTCCCTGGCTATCCTGAATCAAATTATGAGGTGGAGTTCCTGAGTAATTACATGTAGAGGCGGACATAAAGGATTGAATTGGCCTGACTGCAATGTTGGCCTCCCTGAACCTCTGGAGTAAGATCCCTGAAAGTTGCCTCAATTTTTGGCTTTCTTAGCAAATGCCTTGGCCTAACCGTCTCTCCTCACACCCTCCACTTTCTTCACAAAGTTTGTTACCTCATTGAAGCTTTTCCCTTCAGAGGTCATATGAACAGATAATACTTGCAACTCAGAATTTAGTCCCTTAATAAAGAAATGGATCCACTCTTCCTCAGTAGTCACCAGTTGCGTAGCATATCTAGACAACGCATGAAACTTAGCCTCAAAATCAACCAAACACATACCACCTTGTTCCAAAGCCATGTACTCATCCATCTTGCGATCCCTCAAAGTCTGTGGCACATACTTCTCTAAGAACAGATCATGACACTGGGTTCAAGTAAATGGGAGTAAAATTGAAGATCTGCATTCCACATAAGTTCTCCACAACTGTTTAGACTCACCTTGAAGCTGAAAAGTCACAAACTCAACCCCATGTTGATGGACAATTCCCAACTTATGCAGCCTCTCGTAACAATCTAGGATGAACTCATATGCATCCTAACTCTCCGAACCATGGAACACAAGTGGTTTCAACTTAAAGAACTTGGTCAACATTGCATGCTCATTACCAGTCATAACAGTACCCAACAAAGGACAGAAGAAAGCATCATTACTTACATTCCCACCCACCTTGGGGACAGTGATAGCAATAGGAGGATTGGTGGGAGCTTGAGTTTCTTGAACATATGAAAGGACTCTAGGACTACCAATCCTTTCAAAAACGACATGATATGTTTAGCTAACACTAGGTCTATGGGAGGAATACATGTAGTCTCAGTCTGCAGGTCTTCCTCTTGTCCAACATTCTCTTCAATCTCAACCTCGATAGTCTAATCTACCTCTTCATGATGCTATCGCCCGGTTCAACAAATCGTCCGTCCTAGTGCCTTTGCTACTGATTTGACTGCTTCTCATCGTTAATCCGGGTTCACCTTGGCCCTCGCCCCAAAGTTCTTATGAAAACTCTGGTGGTGCATACACGTAGGAGGGACCTTATTCCTGGGAGCATTTTCAATCGGTGCTCCATCCATAGTAGGCGCAACCCTTCCTCGGCCTCTACCCCTCGCTCTTCCTCTACCCCTACCTCGACCGCGACCTCTCACTGTAGATTCCTCAGTTGGAGCATTGACGGGAGCTACGGGCTTGACATCATTGAACTTAGTGTTAACCATCTATGGACGGAAGACTGAAGGAGGTTAGATACCAATTTGAATCGCCAGATTCCAATTGGAATCAAGTTATAGCACGAAAGGAGATAAAAACAAGTAGAGAGATTTCCTAACGTCCTATAGTCTCTCTAAAAAAAGTACAGACGTCTCAGTACCGTTCCGCAAGACTCTACTAGACTCGTTTTGCTACATCAAGATCAACGAACCTAGGCGCTGATACAAACTTTGTCACGACTCAGACCATCGTGATTAGCACCCACACTAACCCTCCGGTGGGAGAACCATTCATATTAATTACATAACCAACTTAATCAAAATACTAAAGCATTTTAGGTTATAGAAGCAAGTTTAAATGTTAAGGAAAAGAAATAGAGTTCCCATAAACTCCAAAAGTCCAGGAAAGTGGGGGGTAAAGTTGAAGATCTGCATTTCGTATAAGCTCTCCACCACTGCTTAGCCTCACCTTGAAGCTGGAAAGTCACGAACTCAACCCCATGCTGATGGAAAATTCCCTACTTATAAAGCCTCTCATAGCAATCTAAGATAAACTCATAAGCATCCTCACTCTCAGAACCAAGAAATACAGGAGGCTTTAGCTTCAAAAACTTAGTCAACACTCATGCTCATTACCAGTCAAAATAGAAACCAACAAAGGATGGAAGAAAGAATCATTACCTCTGATCCCACCCACCTTGAGCGCAATGATAGCAACAGGGTAATTAGTAGGAGCTTTAGTTGCTTGAACAGAGGGGAGCACTCCAGGACCAACCAACCCTTTCAAGAATAACATGATCTACTGAGATAACACTGGGTCCAAAGGACGAATACATGTAGTTTCAGCATGCACCTCTTCCTCTTTTCCAACCTCCTCAACATTTTCAACCTCAACATTATCCTCTATATCTTCATGATGCACATAAGGGGTCATTTTGGGGAGCATTTTCGATCGGTACCCCATCTCTAATAAGCACCACTCTTCCTAGGCCTCTACCCATAGCTCTTCCTCTACCCCTGCCTCGACCGTGACCTCTCACTGCATATTCCTCAGATAGAGAATTGATAGGAGCTACGGGCCTGACACCGTTGAATCTAGTGTTAACCATCAGCGGACAGAAGAGTGAAGGAAGTTAGATACCAATTTGATCACCAGATACCAATTGGAATCAAGTTATAGCACGAAAGGAGACAAGATAAAAAACAGAGAGATTTCCAAAAGTCTTATAGCCTCTCAAAGAAAAGCAGAGACGTCTCTGTACCATTCTGCAAGACTCTACTATACTCATTTTGGTGCATCGAGATCAACGAACCTATGCTCTGATACCAACCTTGTCATGACCTAGACCATCGTGATTGGCACCTACAGTAACCCTCCGGTGGGAGAACCATTTATACTAATTAACTAACCAACTTAATCAACATACTAAAGCATTTAAGCTATGGAATCAAGTTAAATGCTAAGGAAAGAAATAGAGTTCCCATAAATTCCAACCAAAGTCTAACAACAAAAACTAACATTGCGGAAGTAATGCCTAGAACTTGAAAGTCAATGTACCAAAACCCTAGCAATGTACCAAAACTCTAACAATGAACCAAAACTCTAAACAAGAAGGGTTACAACCTCAAACTAATGAACTAATAACTAACTAAAAAGTCCAAGTCCAAAATGTGGACATAGACTGAAAGAGAACTCATGGCAGCCGGAAGAACTGGCTCACCCTTGAATTCGATCGGTGATCACTGATATTCTAAGAGAGGTTTGTCAATAGCCGCCTGAAGATTCCCTGTACTCAACAAGGAAAGAGAAAGTGCAGTATCAGTACACAACCACAATGTACTGGTAGGATCACGCGGCTATCCCACTAAGGGCAACATATATAAGTCAATACAACATAATAATAACGTGCATACACCGAACATATACAATATCATCATCATTTACGAACAACGTACAATTTCACATTTCTCAAGATACACAATTATGTGAACTCATTGGTCCTCTCATGGAACCTAAACCCAAACAGTTAACATACCGGAACGTGGTAGCCCGATCCAATGTTTATGCCGCAACATGGCAACCGATCCCATAATTATGCCGGAACGTGGCAACCGATCTCATAATTATGCCAAAACGTGGCAACCGATCCAAGTTAGTCGGTCGGAATGCAACACCCGATCTATTCAACAAGCCATAATCACAATCACAAAGTACATTCTCATAATCATATAATCAAGTCATGATTCATGGCATTCATCATTCATATATCCTCATTTACAATTAATGTGATCAATAATGCAACATTCGCATACATACATGTATCATAGTGAAGCAAGAACAAAGATACATCACACAGTCATAGAATCACAACCATCACCTACCTCGAAACAAGCTTGAAACCCTAAGAAACTTGATCCTTCACTTTCCGGATTTGTTCAGCTTGTTCTTGGTCTATAAACAATCATTATAACACGTGAATTAATAAACAATAACTAATTACTAGAATTACTAACAATCCTATCAACCCTAGATCAAATCCATGATCCCAATATCACAAATTAGGGCTTTTTCCACCATAAATTCCATATCAAAACCCTTCTCCATCGATAATTACCCATTAGATTATGTTCTATGGATCAAAAAATAGATTTGGGGAGTTAAAACCTTACCTTTAGCCTTAAAATGGTGGAAAACTGTCAAGAATCTCCTGGGATTTGTCTTCTTACTCTCAAAGTCGAAAAGTGCAAAATAAAGACATTTTGGAGTTTACTTTTTACTTAAGACGCGTCGAGCGCGCCACAGCGGTCCTCACCCCGCTACATAGACCCCGCCCTGGCGACAGAAATCACCGCCAAAGTGGCTTGCACAAAACAATGAGCTATTTAAATATTTCTAATACCCCCATTTCACAACACGCCTTAAACCAACGACACTCATAAACTACCCGTTCACGCTAAGGTCAATTTTGGGAGTTCTACTCACCCAAATTTAATTCCGTAAAGTCGTACAAATTCCTTAACGGCCTATATATCTACTCATGTGATCGAATTCATAAGTAGATCACCCAATTGATACCAGATTTCCCTAGAATTTGATGACTCCGATTGCATCCAAATCTAGACTACGTTGGAAAATCTCAAGATTCTATGAAAAAGTTTTCCGGCCCAAACATTTTCCCCGTTGGCTTTTCTTTAACGATGGAACCCGGTCGTTACAAAATCTCTCTTTATAATAGAATGCAAATGAAATTCATTATCTTACATGCCAAAAATATAATGAAGCATCAAAATATAATGAAGAAGCACATACCTTTCATTGATTATACTTTTTTCGTTTAAAATTTTAAAGCTAATAACGGGTTTCTATGAAAATAAACACAATTGGATAGAATTAATCACAATTTTATTTCTATTTTGTGTATAATTCTTTTGTTCCGTATGTGGACTCAATTGGTGTAAACCAAAAAAAAAGCGAGAGCAACATTTTGAACTTTTGATTTTAGAAAAAATAGTTTATTTAAATTGAATAAATTATTAATTATATTAAATGATTTTTTTAACACAAATATAAGTATAAATTAAAACCAAAGAAAGTTGTTAAACCCGTAAGTAGAGTTATAACACCAAACAAATGTGTGTAACAAATGTTAACGAGAGACTTGCGTTGTGTGAATGTGCTTATTTTGGGTTGTAAAAATGAGAAATTAATATATAATGAAATATATATTTTGATAATCATGGTATCTAAGTCAGGTTATTTGTACCTTGACTAATTTACGGGATATTTGTTACCTCATACCAATAACAAGTACTACATAACTCTATTCACAAGTCTAAAAGATGAGGGAAAATAACAGATCTCATGATTTTTAACCCACTTTATTTGATCATTAGGTCACACCCATGAATATTTTATTAATATATATCTTTTGATAATTGTGGTGACCAAGTCAATTTTATGTGTATCTTAACTAATTTCACGGAATATATGTTACCTTATACCAGTAATAAGTACTAGATAACTCTATTCACAAGGCTAGAAGATGGGGAAAAATCATACATCTGGTGATTTTCAACCACTTTGTTAATGACTAGGTCACACCCTTAAATATTATATAATAAAATATTATAACTAAAGAAAAATAAAATAGCGTGTATGCTTTAAGAGCGAGAAAGTTACTAATAATAATTGAAATATCTTATTAATTAATTTGTGTCATTAATAATTTTACTATATGTACTAATATATTTAGTCATGGCTATAACTCATAGAGAGTATAAGTGTATGCTATTTTCAAAATATAAATCATGTAAGTGTTTATATTTTAAAATACAAGAGATGTATTCAAAAATTAGATTATATTATAGGAATATTTAATTTAATAAACCTTTAATCTCATGGGATACCTTTAATCAAAGATAAGTTGAGATTTTGATTTGGTTACTATAAATATATTTGAAGATTTTGATATTTTAACTAATGTTCCTTCCAATTACATTTTCATTTACTAATAATAACCTAGTAGTCCAAAAGTAAGAAGATTATATTTGGGAAAAATTTAGAAGAAAATTGGTAACTAGTTTTTGGTCAAATAATTAGTTATCCCAAGTTCCCTAGTTCCCTAGTTCCCAAGTTCTAGAAAAAATAAAATTTGAGCTAGATTTTAGTATTCAAGAATTTTAAAATATTTAAAATTATCGTAAACTTTTATATTTTATAAAACACCCAACATTAGTAATTTTAGACTAAATTTCATTTCTAGTTTGTTGTACAAAATTTATACTGTCATATACATATTTTATACAATTTTTATCCGAGCTTACTCTCCGAAGTCACTTCCAATTACAAGTAGTAATAGTTGTTTTACATATTCAAATCAATGATATTTTCATTTTGTTTTCTTCCTTTTTTCGAATTCATATTAATTATGTTCGTTGTCATTACTTTTCACGAAACATTTTCATTATAAAATGACAATACAAACTTATGAGTATTTTTTAATACATTTTTAGAACTTATAGGTATAAATCATATATTTTTTTAAAAAGTATATCAAAGCTTCACCCAATAATGACTTGCCAAAAATATTTGTAAATTTGTAGCCAAACACATGGCAAAACTTCACCCATAAATGACTTTCCAAAAAGATTTAGAAATTTATGGTCAAACACATGGCAAAATTTTACCAAAAAATAATTTGCCCAAAATATTTGGAAATATATGGTCAACCGCTAGACTAGCATTAGGTAAGTTGATCAATAATAATTTACCTATTTAAATTTAAAGTTCATATCTCATTACAAATATCATACTAATTTCATTTTGCTTCTGTAATTTTTTTCATGAAAAAGATTTGATTTAATTACAATATTAGGTTAGAAAGTTAATTGTAACGACCCGAACAATTGTTAATTAGGAAAGGAAAACAATTTAGGAAATTACTGGGCCACTATCCCGCCAAGGCGGGCCAGATGTCTCTAGGGCAGCGGCGCCACGATGGGGTAAGCTTGCGCCAGAGTGGGATAGGCGAGACAAAATGTAAATAACGCAAAATCTTAGTTTCTCCTTCTTCCTAAAACACCAAATTTAGACGTAAACCACCCTAGAAACCCCCAATAAGCTGCTCTAAGCTTGGGAAGAAAGGAGAAGGAGAAACCTAGCGTAAGGAGACCGATGGATTGCGGATTTCCGATCAAGATCACTGTCACGAAGTCTGAAAACATGAGTTAAAGCCGAAAACTCCGTGTAACTGCTTGATGCCCAGGTAGACTAGGTCTTATTAATTGAGTAGTTATATATGTGTTCACTGCGTAGTATAATGTAAATAAATGGTAGGATTTATTTGTAGGCCTTCATGCACCGAATAAGAGATAATTAAATCCTAGGAAGAAGCCTTAGACGATGAACTAGGTCTAGGTGATGGTTTGATTTCTTGTTTGTATGATATATGTGGATGATTTCCGCATTATGATACGCGTGTGTACTTGGATGAAGCATTGTGATCAAACCTAATGTAAATAAGTATGAATGAAGAACTGCCTACCATGAATCACCTCTTGATGCATGCTGTGAGAATATACGCGATTGTGATTGTGGGTGTTGAATGGATTGAGTGTTGCATTCCGACAAACTAACTTGGATTGGTTGCCACATTCCAACATAAATATGAGATCGGTTTCCACGGTCTAGCATAAACATTGGATAGGGTACCACGTTTCGGTATGCTAACAACTTGGGTTTGAGTTCCATGAGAGGACCAATGACTTGTTTTAACTGTATATTTGAGATTGTGAAGTTGTACGTTGTTCTTAAGCGATAATTGTTGTGGTATTGTTCCTGAAAGGTTAAATGATTATGGTGACCATATATGTTTGTTACACTATATTTATTTAACCAGTTGAGTATCTCGTTCTTGAACGAGCCGGGAAGGGTCAAGGGTTCAAGAGTTGTTATATTCAGAGAAAGGTTGTCCGTGTTTTACAAGAGATTCAGGGTTAGAGGTTAGAAAGCTTGATGAAAGGCGCCAGGTGGCAAGGATTGGGTAAGATGAAGAGAAGGCAAAGGTATGTTGTATGGGATTGTTCGTTCAGGGGAATGTTAGTAGTTGTAATTGTGGACTCTTCTATAGGTTAGAATGGGTAGGCCATGACTAAAAACCTAGTAAGGTAGGTTGACTGAATCAAAAGTAGTGGTAAGGGTGCTAGTGAAATTCCGAGGTATACGAGAAAGGTAAAGGTGGAGAAGCGAGACGTTTATTTAAATGATCTTTCTAGTTGACTTCTTATGTTATGTGGTGGGAGTCAGATTGACGGATGATGCCTACTAGTGCGTGTGGTTTTGTACTGATACTACTCTTGCTATGCCTTTTGGCATAGTTTGGATGTAGGGTTGGTGATGTTTCATTAGGTGAAGACGAAGAAATTTCCAGCATCTTCTATTTTTCCTTCCGCATGATGGAAGTTGTGTCTTTTCATTATCATGTATGGCTTTGTCGTCTTAATATCTCTTGTACCTATTTAGACTAGATCCTTGGGGGTGTTAATTACTTTACAAGTTTGTACCTTGAGTCATTTTAAACTTTTGTTCTATAACAACATGATATGAATTTCCTTATTTCAACAATTTTCTTTAGTTTTCCGCATGTTTTTAACTATTAGGATAGGACGGTTCTCCTACTTAGGTGTTAGAATGGGTGACAGCAAGGCCCGGTGGAATTGGGTCATGACAAATTGGTATCAGAGCCCAGGTTACTAGTCTCCCCGTACAAGAGCAAATGTGGATTAGACTCTTGCGGATTGGTGTGTTGACATCCACATCTAACCCTCAGGACGCTATGAAGCATTCTAGGAATTTGTTCCACTTAATCTCTCCTTTCGTGCGAAGTGTCGCTTGTGGTATGAGTTGAGTCCAATTGGTATCCCCGATTCCAATTGGTATCTCAACAAAATGAACCAGACGTCATGGTCACGACTGAAGGAACACAAGTAAGGTAAATTGGAACTAAAAAGGTTACAATTGGTATCTGGCCCTAGGAGCGGTATAATTGCATGGATGATCAGAAGTGGTCATCAATGGAGCGAACTAACTAATAATTGGACTTGTTCGTGAGTGTAACTTGGAAACTGTGAATGCGTGCTTCTTGTGGTCTAAATTAACTGCAAATGTGAAGTTGTAATTGCTTGAATATGATGATGTGATTAGGTGCACAATAAAGGGTGTCTGAACTTTGATATATGCAATAAGTTGGCCTAGTTGTTGAAGTTATGCAAATTGTAAATTCTTGAGTACCGTGAGACTTATTGTGTAAAGAAGGTCCTAACTAGGTTCGATGCAAGGGTTTAGATAAATTACAAGGTAATTCGTAAGGAAGATCTAGACGTGTCTTGTGCTTGTGTATTAACCATGTGACTGTATGGGTGTATCCTGGGGATATGTGGGTTGTGATGTTGAATTAATGATAATGAGTTGGATTATGTACCGTTGGATTGACTCGGGATAGACAACGATTATCCTAGCTACGAGGATTATCCTAAACTTCTAAGTAAAGCTGGGAACCTTTGTGAACTCTAGAAAAGAGAAAGATCCCAGAAAAAATTATTCCTTGGTACTGCTTCCTTCTGAGCCGCTGGGGCGGGATTTCTCTGCCAGTGCGAGGCCGCCAGAGCGGAACAGAGCGAGAAAAAATCTCAGTCATGTCTCCTCTGTTATTCCCAAGTCACCCAAATAGACCTGAATCGTGTCTGGGTTAATCCTTGCAAGCTAAATCAGTACTCAGCAATCGAGTATAGGTTATAAAAACTTAGCATTTAAATATTTCTTATGATAGACAACAAAGACAAGCATCCAGGTGCGTACAAAAAGTTAGGAAAAATGAAAAGATAAAATTTTGTTCAGTACATGCATAAGAGGGGCAGAAACCCAATCAAGAACCCTGGGACTGGGAGGTGTCATCATCAGAGTCTAGATCCTCCGGGGGCACCAGGCTTGTCACGGCCTCATCCATGCAAGAGAAATACCGGAAATATCCCTTCTTGACTATGGGAATCTCATGTCCAGAGAGGACGCAGGTGAACATGATCTTCATCGCCTTCCATATTCAGACCATCAGATGGTCCCTCTCTATACCCTTCCTTCTCTCCTGGCGCAGCTCGCGATGGAGCATCTCGACCTCCAGGGCAGTACTAGGTGAAACAGAAGTGGTGTCAGCAAAAGAGCGTCTCAATCTCCTCCGAACGGCCTCCAAATACTCCTCCACCTATGCACTTGAAAGTGGGGGCTGGGACCAGGAGGGACGAATGTCATCGCCTCCCTCATTGTCCGACTCCGCAGCCGCCTGACTGAGCTGGCCCTGTCCGTCCTCCTTATTTTACTCTGAGAAATAGAGCCCTATCTAACGAAAAGAGGGTGAAGGGGGGATCCATAGGAAGTACCTCATCAGTATCTAGGAGGGGCTGCCTGACCTGTTTGCACAGTGCAGTGATAAGTCCTGGTAGGAAGAAAGACTTCTTGTTACCCCGGTAGAACATCTTCCACTCCAAAATAATATGCGCCCCCACATTTAGCTCAATGCCCTGCACCGCGCATGCCACCACCAAAGCCTGAAGAAATGTCACGTCTGTGCGGTTGCCCGACGGGCGAATCTTCCTAGTAACCAAGTGAAGAAACCTCTTAGTGTCACGACCCGTGGTTAGCCCCTAGACGTAGCGTGGCGTAGTTGACCCCGAAAGGGGTCGAATACAAGACCTTAGCATAATCATACACATAATGTCATAAGAAATAATGCGGAAATTAAAACTTTTTTAATAGAAGTCAAACTTCAAAATCCATAAATAAATAGTCGTGGAAATACTAGACTTGTCTCGTTAAAGCCATCTAACATAAGAGTATGAAATTAGGGACTTAACCCTTTACATCAATGAACGTCTTCACATAAGAAAGTACTAATAAACTAAGACTGAAATAAAACATCTGGTCCTTGAACTGGAGGACTCACCAAAACTTAGGGAATAGTCGACCCAAGCTTTACTTTGAAGAAGGAAGAAATGAATCAACGTCCGGGACCTATACTCATAGTATGAAGAAAAGAAGGGGTTAGCACAAATATGTACTAAGTATGAAAACATGCATAAAAACATTTAAATATGCTAAATAGGACATTTTTCATGGAAGTATGCATTTATCAAGTTTGGAAAGCCAATATGCATTTTCAACATAGAAGACAAGCTATAGCCACAATACACTCATAACTTAGTAATAACAATACCTTAGAAACCTCTAAGAACACTTGTGCAATGTATGGTTGACATCCCATAATACCAACCCTACTAAGAATCCCTTTGAAGCCACATGTTCATTAACATCATTTCCAAACTTACCATAATCCATAGTCATATATGAGGAAAATACATGAACATAAACTAACATAAGGAAAGTCATCTATAACACCTTCCATTCATTATTCATAAATAAATTCATATTTCAACATACCATAAGGAACCCATTCCATAACCTTCTAATAAGTCTACTTGTGTAATGTAAAAGTGAAGTCCCATACCCCGACTCCTACTAAGTAAAGCCATTAAGAAGTCATAGTATAGTTCATATCATATTCATCATCTTATTATTATTATTAGGGAAGATTAGCCATAACCGACATAGACCATGTGAGCTACATGGAATCCGGTGACATATAACCCCACACCAAAAGAAGGCATTCTACTTGTCGATGTAGAACTAATCATATTTAGCTTCTAAGTCGATCCACTAGCTAAGTCCTATGTTTGGCACATAGTTATGGGATAGGGATATTTCTACTAGAAACCTAACCTATTGCATTAGCGGAGGAGCTTCCATCTCATGAGTTTACTATAGATGACCCAACCTATTGCATTAGCGGAGGGGCCTTTTCCTCATTGCCCATATCCACTCGGTACTAAGTATTATTTCCCATTTATACATAATTAGCATTGGATTGTATTTACATGTGTGAAGCCATACTTTACCCTTAATTCAATACAATTCACTAAATAACTTATAGATTCATTTAAGTGAGAACTACCTTTCACCTTAGAATCATCATTATTAGGTGAGTAACTTTCACCTCATTATTCATAGTGTTTTCATGAGAATTAGTCTCTCAATCAACACAACACCATCAACATCATCCTAGACAAATTATGCATAAACCTATGTAAGGATAGGGGAAATTAGTCTTCCAACAAGACCTCAATTCACACAATCGTCATAGGATTATCACATTTCAAATGAGTTCATAAGTTCATGAATAACTATCAACAATCATAACCAATCCTTCACAATTTACCCCTTTCAAGGTCATGAACTAAGTCTCACAATTTCATTTAGGATATACTATTATCAACATGAACAAGACAAGGTTTCATAACCACAATTCATAGTAGTAATTATGTTGCATCAATGACTTCATTGTAATTCATAAAATTGGGGTCATGGGGTAGTTCATGGGTTCATGGGGAATTTTACTATAAAATCACCATTAAAAAATCAAATCATCCATAATATACATAAAGTAATACAATGAAAACGTTTTTAGGAAGATCTTATTGCTAGAATGAAAAACCCTAGTTTTTGAATCTTAAGCCCATTTTTGAAATTGAGTTGAGGGGGCTTCATGGAGGAAAGTGTTACATGAATCAAGGTTCCCATACCTTGAATGATGTTTTACCATGAAATTTGAGTGAAAGCCTTGGATCTTGAACCCTAATCTTGACCCTCTTCTATGTTATTTAATGGAGTTTTAGAGAGAGAACATTTTTGAGTTTGTGAGTTATGAAAGTTAAAAGACTTGATTAATACTTAAAAATACTTTAATATACTTAAAACAACTAAATACAACCATCGCTACCCTTAAATAAATGAATTAGTAGTTTCCCAAAACACCCCCTCTAAGGCCGAACCAAGACAGTCCGCCCAATCACGATCCACGTACCCCAAACCACGGAGTGTGAATGGGTCCATGGACCGTCCTGGCTATCCGTGGTTTGGTTCAGTGAGGGGTTGTTCGAGGTCTTGATGAGGAGACTAAGTCTCAACTCATGAGACCTTTCCACGGAGCGTGACCGTACTACACGTCCATGGAATGGGACTGGAACATGATATTTTGGGGAACTTTGGAGGAGGCTAAGGCTGGACTCACGACTCCCATCTACGGGGCGTGAGTCAGTCCACACCTTATGGTCCTCCCTCCGTGCATGGCTACTGCATTTAGATCAGTCCATTGGCTCTCATCAAGGACTCTTAAAGGGTCCTTGTGGAAGCCATGCCTTGACGTATAGGTTCTAGGACTTTAGTATCAAGCTAGGGAAGTTATTTTATGACTCATATCATGACGTTGACTCACTAAAATCCTGGAACTTCAACATTAACTCACATGCTTAGGCCCTAGTTTAACCTAGCATTTTCTGGAGTGTTACACTTAGCATCTGGTGACCAGTTCGTCCTAGTGATACCCTCGGCAGAAGGCCAATAGACTCTGTACTGGCGTGCAGGCTCCACCAGTGCGTCTCTCAGCCAGGCCAGATCCATCTCCCTCAGCTTGGTCTCGTACTCTGCATTTGAGATCTCGGGCATCTCTAGTACCTCATTTATGGTAGTGGCATTCAGGGGGATGTCAACTCCCCAGATGCGGATGATGGGGTAAGGGTCGTCCCAGCAGACAGTGGGAAGGATAGCATAGAACTCCCTCACCCAGTCAGCACGTGTGACAGTAGGAGCCTCAATCAGTGAAGCCCATCCGAACACCATTAGGCGAGCATAGAAGGAAGGCCCCTTCTCCTCCAGTGTAAGTAAAATGAAGCCCCTCTCACAGCAAAACTTGTTGTTCCAAAAGTCATGATGTATTTCCCGACTGGAAGTATCGGGAAATCGGATGAAAGGAAGATTCTCTTCGTTAGCACCAACCATTTAGAGAAGCCTGCAAAAGTTAAAAGGTATACGTTCGAACACGATAGGATTCGACAATTTAAGGTTGAAAAGGGTAGAGAGAAATTTTTTGAGTTAAGGGACTCAGGATAATGCCCCCAGACTCCCGCCACAACGGGCTAAATCCCACCACAGCGGGATGAGGGAGCCGCTACAGCGCGATGAAGGTCGCCAGAATGGTCTTCATCTGGGTCAAATTCCAGGCACGATAGTGGTGCCTCTTAATCCCAAAACCCCCATTTTCACATAATTTCAGTAGATAATAGTATGTAAGTTCCCTAGTACTTAAATATGGAATTATTTTTGCAAAACAACCCCTAAATGATGTTCAAATTCAAGTTTATGCCAAGAAGACCTTTCAACTTCCCCAACACATTTTGGTATCGATTCAACTGCAGTTTTGCAAAATCCTTACGCGCAAGATGTTGTGAAGACGTTGGGGTCGTAAGGGAAGTGCCCATGCTACATTTTTCTATCAAACAAGAAACCTATGTTCATTTTCGAAAACTACCCCAAAAACTATTTCTAATCAATTAGGTAGCAGCATGCAATCGATGTTAATCAAGTATTGAAGTAAAGACCGTAATGAGCAAGAAACTTACCTCGAATATTTGACGTTCAGAGTGAAGCGATCGGGAGTGTTTTGGAAATTTTTGGGAGTGTTTTGGAAATTTTTGGGAGAGTTTGGAAGAAATGAGGGAAAATGATATTTCCCCCCTATGTACTGTTTCCTGATCTCCCACTCTAGCAGAAGTATCCTCGCCACAATGGCCCTGCCTCAGCAGAAGGGCTGCCGCCCTGGCGGGGTCAGGCTATGTAAGTTGGACGCATTCGTTTCTTTGTGTGTTGCCTTAAATTACGGTATTGTTAATACATTTCACTTAAGAGTTGTGTGTGTCTAGGTCCTGTTTGTATTGGTTTTTATGTGTTTTTATCATGTTTTGCAGGAAAAATGTTTAGGCGCGGAAGTACAGAGACAACTGAAATAAATGCAGAAAAGGGTATCTACGGAGGTCATCTATGAACCGTAGGTCTATTGACGCTCCGTATATGGTGACCGTAGATCAGCAGGCAAGACAAATCAGGAAAATCTGATCAAGTGTGGAACCACGGTGGACATTGACGGTCCGTAGATTGATCTACGGACCATACTGTTGATCCGTAGAATGATACTGCGAGGGTTCCAATACCTGATTTTTGAAGATTCTAAGTGTGGAGCTACAGAGAGGGATTGACGGACCGTAGATCGATCTACGGTCCATACTGGTGTCTCGTCGTTTGCTTCAGAGAAGCTGATTTTTGGACGCTGAAATATTTTCCAAGTCCTGGCTGACGGAAGGGACTAACGGACCATCGATCCATTGACGGTCCATGAGTCAGTCTCGTGGAATGAAGACGCGTGCCTGAACAAACTTTCATTATTTTTTTTCCCTTTTAATTTAGGACTTGTTTTCTATAAATAGGGTATGTAAACTTTGTTTTTGGGAGTTAGATTTTATTACTTTTATTCTAGTTCTTGACTTGGGAGATTAACTTGCAACTTTAGCAATTCTTAATTTCTTGAGTTCGTTTTGAAGAATTTGGTGTCGCAATTCAAGTTGAATTTCTGGGTTTATTATTCTTCTTACGTAAGTTCATAATTCTTTCATCTAAAATAATGAATTGTGTTCATATGATTATGGGTAACTAAAATCTACAATTAGGGTTGTGGGAACCATGAGCGATTAACAAAGTATGAATAGTAAATAAGCAATTCTTGAATAGTGGTTTGTATGCATTGATAATTCTTTCGTTTAGAAGTCTCGTTAACGGTGGCCAATGTTAAAACTCGCCTTGTTGCTACTTGCCGAACCAAGGAGGTAATCAACAAGAAAATAATTATCAACATAGATTTAGTGTGATACTATCTAATAGGCTAGTGTCGATTGGTGCGAAGTAATAACTAAGCCAAACATCGATTATGATGTCTAATATGAGGTAAAGGTAAGGGTTAGTAAATT
>JAJOOO010011421.1:0-27180 GCA_029582685.1 Solanum piurae
TTAAATTAAAAAAAAAAAAAAAAAAAAAAAAAAAAAAATTCCAAACTCTAAACCCTAAATCCTAAACCCTACACCCTAAACCCTAAACCCTAAACCCTATACCCTAAACTCTAAACCCCAAACCATAAACTCAAAATCCCAAATTCAAAACCCTAAACCCTAATCCTAAATCCTAAACCCTAAAACTTAAATCCTAAATAATAAACCTTAAACCCTAAACCCTATACCCTATCCTCTGTATCCTAAACCATAAATCATAAACCATAAACCCTAAACCGTAAATCCCAAACTCAAAACCCTAAAACCTAAACCTAAGGCCTAAATATTAAACCCTAAAACCTAAACCCTGAACCCTAACCTCTAAATTAAACCCTAAAGCCAAACTCTAATCACTAAATCCTAAACACTAAACCCTGAACTATAAACCTTATACCTTAATCTCTAAACCCTAATAACTAAACCCAAAACCCTAAATCCTACATCCTAAACCCTAAACATTAAACCCAAAACCCTAAACTCTAAACCCTAACCCCTAAACACTGAATCTTAACGCTAAACCATAAACTCTAAAGCCTAAACCCTAAACCCTAAACCCTAAATCCTAAACCCTAAACCCTAAACCCTAAACCCTAAACCTGAAATACTAAACCCTAAACCCTAAAACCTAAACCCTAAACCCTAAACCCTAAAAGCTAAACCCTAAACCCTAAACCTTAAACCCTAAACCCTAAACCCTAAATTGAAACTCTGAACCTTAAACCCTCAACCCTAAAATCTAAACCCTAAACCCTAAACCCTATACCTCTAACAATAAACCCTAAACCCTAAACCCTAACCCTAAATCCCTAAACCCTAAACTCTAAATCCAAACTCTAAACTTAAAACCTAAACCCTAAACCCTAAACCCTAAATCCTAAACTGCAAACCCTAAACCCTAAACTATAAACCTAAATCACAAACCCTAAACCCTAAACCCTAAACCCTAAACCCTAAACCTAAAACCCTAAACTCTAAACCTTATACCTTTAACCATAAACCTTAAACCCCTAAACTCTAAATCCTAAATCCTAAACCCAAAACCCTAAACCCTAACCCTAAACCCTAAACCCTAAACCCTAAATCCTAAACCCTAAATCCTAAACCATAAATTAAATCTATACCCTACACCCTAACCCTAAATCTAAACCCTAAACCCTAAATCCTAAACTCAAAACCATAAACCCTAAACCCTAAACCCTAACCTTAAATCTAAACTCTAAATCCTAAATCCTAAACTCAAAACCCTAAACCCTAACCCTTAACCCTAACCCTAAACCTTAAACACTAAACCCTAATCCCTAAACCCTAAATCCTAAACACTAAACCTAAATCCTAACCTCTAAATCCTAAACCCTAAATCCAAAATTGTAAACCTTAAACCCTAAACTCTAAACCCTAAATCGTAAACTCAAACCCTAAACCATAAACCTTAAACCTTAAACCCTAAAATCTAAACCTTAAACCCTAAACCCTATAACCTTAACCCTAAACCCTAAACCCTAAACCTAAACCCTAAACTCTAAATGCTAAACCGTAAACTCTAAACCGTAAACTCTAAACCCTAAATCCAAACTCTAAACCCTAAACCCTAAACCATAAATTCTAAACTTTGAAACCTTAATCCCGTATCCTAAATTCTTAACTCAAAACCCTACACCCTATTTCTAAACAATAAACCTTAAACCCTAAACCTAAACCCTAAACCCTAAACCCTAAATCTAAACTCTAAACCCTAAGCCCTAAACACTAAAGCCTAAATCCTAGATCAAAAATTTTAAGCCCTAAATTCGAAACCCAAAATCCTAAATTCAAATCCCTAAACCCTAACCCCAATCCCTAAATGCTAAACCCTAAAGCTTAAACCCTAAACCCTAAAACATAAAACCTAAACACTCAACCTTAAACCCTAAACCCTAAACCCTAAACCCTAAACCCTAAACCATAAATCCTATACTTAAAACCCTAGAACCTAACCCTAAACCCTAACCTCTAAATCCTAAACCCTAAATCCAAACGCTAAACCCTATATCCTAAACCCTACACCCTAAAATCTAAACCCTAAACCCTAAACCCTAAACCCTAAATCCTAAACTTAAAACCCTAAACCCTAACCCTAAACCCTAAACCCTAAACCCTAAACCCTAAATCATAAACCCTAAACCCTAAATCCTAATCCCAAAACCTAAAACCCTAAACTCAAAACCCTAAACCCTAAACCCTAAACCTTGGTTCTAAACCCTAAATCCTAAACTCTAAACCTAAATCCTAAACTCCAAACCCTAAACCCTCAACCCCAAACCCTAAACCCTAAACCCTAACTCATAAACTCTAAATGTTAAACCCTAAACCCTAAATCCTATACCCTAAACCCTAAACCCCAAACCCTAAACACTAACCTTAAACCTAAATCCTAAACCCTAAATCCTAAATTCTAAACACTAAACCCTAACTCTAAGCCCTAAACCCTAAACCCTAAACCCTAAACCCTAAACTTAAACCCTAAACCCAAAACACTAAGTTCTAAACCCTAAATCCTAAACTCTAAACCCTAAACCCTAAAAATAAAACCCTAAACCCTTACCTAGGGTATAACCCTAAATCCTAAACTCTATACCCTAAATCCTAAACCCTAAACTCTTAATCATAAACTCTAAACCCTAAAACCTAAAAACTAAACTCTAAACTCTAAACCCTAAATCCTAAACCCTAACCCTAAATTTTAAGCCCTAAACATAAACCCTAAAACCTAAATCCTAATTTATAAAAATTAAACCCTAAACCCTAAATGCTAAACCCTAAACCCTAAACTCTAAAATCTAAACCCTAACCCTAAACTTAAACCCTATAACCCTAAACCCTAAACTAATCTAATACGAATTACATCAAGGTCATTTACTAGAAGCCAATCTCAAAACCTTCAAAGGATGCAAGGGTTATTCATGATGATGGAGGTGCTCGAGATGGTGTTGATGACAACCAAGGACTTTCATGCCTAGAAGATTGCAGAAGAAGTCATTTTCAGCGAGAAGGCCCCACTCGGTGCATCGCCCAAGGGCTTAGGCGATGGCCCAAACTCACCTAAAGTTCTAGAACGTGGCTGAGCTGAAGACAACAGAGAGAAGCTCGCCAACCAGGTTGGCGCATTGCCCAACCCACTTGGCGAGCCCGACTTGGCTCACCCTTTGTCATTCCGGGTCACTTTTGGGCCCTTTTATCTTAAACCTAAAAAATAGCTAGCTTGGGTTCATTTTAGAGTGAGATTATTTCAAATGTTGAAAACTGAAAACTCATGTTTGAGTATTGAGAGCTTGGTAAGCTTTTGTTGCCTTTTTGTTAGACATGTCGGTTGCTCGAGATATTGATTCCCTTGAGGTCGTCGTAAGAATTAGGTGCTATTGTAGGATTAATCGATTGAGGTCTTTGGGTTTAATATACCCATAGGTTGCCTTTGATTTCCTCTTTGTGTGTCTAATTATTTATCCTTTACTTTCCATCTTTTTGACTTCCGCATATTATCATCGTTTCTCTTATGAGAATCATTTCATTTGGTATCAGAGCCGAGTCTAGCTTCATTCCTACGAATCTAGTCTTGGGGTTTTGTTACCAAAAAAAAATCGGTTCATTGCGTTTTTGAGAAATTGCTGAAATGGGTTTCTTCGATTTGAGTCTTGTTTGAGTTTCTAAGGTTGGAATAGTGTTCTCCAACCCTATTTGACTCTTAGGCTGATATTGGAAGGAGTTTGGTGCTATATTGAATATTCCACCATTGAAGACTTGAAGAAGCTTGAAGAAGCTTGAAGAAGATGAAAATGGGTTTTGAAATTTGAAGGTTTGGGTTTGGAATTGAAGGATAAAAATTATTGGGTGTTGTTTGATGAGTCCACAAATTTGACTCATTTAGGGCTATATTTCAATATAAATTGTGTCCTCAAATGCTTATTTTTTCTCAATATCTGATGAAAACCCTTAAGTTTCAAGTATTTGAAGTTTGAAGGAAAGCATGGACACTACGTCGCAAAAAGGAACGAGAAGGCCGAAAAGAACAGAGAAATGAAGGTCTGAGGATCGCCGAGTCCACTTGGCGAGTCGCCGAAGGGTATTACTTCACCTTTTTTTCTAATGTGCTGAACCCTGAAGGAAAGGATCAAGTCAGCGGAAAAAGGGAGCATTTGGCGCATTGCCGAGAAATTCCATGATGCAGTACCATGTCACCAAATAACCTAGAGCACGATGATGCTGAAGGCTGGTGCAAGAGGGCGATGAACTAGAACAAAAGGGGAATCGCCTAGTTGATCGGCAATTCCGACTAACGACGCCAAATGATCCGCTGCAGTACAAATCTGTGAAAACTATAAATACTAGTTAGAGTTTTAGTTTTAAGAGGGGAACAATTATTATAATTTTCATATAGAATAATATTTTTTGATATTTTTGCTGTAAGTTTGAGAGGGTTTTGAAGACTTGAAGATCCAAAGGGTTTCATCATCAAGATTTGGATTTTGGTCTCTTGGATTCTTCAATTTTAGCCTGTATCAAGACTTAAATCTTCATACCCAGTTGAATGCAAGCTTAATTTGGTATAAATTTCTATCTCTTATACGTGTATGGCTAAAACCCCCAATTCTTGGGGTGTGATTTAGTGAATATGGGTTAACATAATTGTTGGGTCTTTGCTTGCTGATACTTTATTCATAGTTTAATTGTGATTTCATTTAGTAGTTGTGGATGAATTTAATGAATTTGTAGTTGCAAATACAAGTCTATTTATGTGTTTTCGGCTTGCTTGAGAGAGAGGTCGTAAAACTAAAACTACTAAATTGATGGCTGGTGGGAGTGGGTCGACATGAGGTTCAGCTCAACAGAGTGAATCCTAGTCTCATTCCCACACACTCAGCTCGAGAGAGTGAGTGGGTTAAGGCGTAGGCTGGTCTTCATGCGGCAAATGGGTGTCCGAGAGGAACACATTTGAAATGGGGTAAGTTGCTTGAGAGAGGGCTTATCCCCTTTAAAGTTTATCCTAGTCACAATTATTCTATGAATCTTCTATCGAAAGAATGTACCCAATAATCTAGCTTAACCCGTATTCCCGTCACATCCCAAGGATCCCCTTTCATTACTTAGAAATCCTTATTTATTTTGTTGTTTTTACTTACTAGTGACAAAACCCCATTGTTAATTGACACTCTTGTGTCCCCCTTTAATTTACAATGTTTTTAATTGTTAATGTCTTTAGCTATGACTAGTTAGAACTAAATTTTATTTTTCTATTAATTCTCAAAACCACTCTCTTGGGAACGATTCCAACCCTTGGTTGGGTTACTAAACTATTGTACGATCGTAGACACTTGCATCAGAAGTTGTGTCTTGATTACGCAAACATCAAAATGGCGTCGCTGCCGGGGAGTGGTGTTATTTAGGAATTCTTAGTTAAGAAGAATTTTTTATTCTTCATAGTTTTAGCTTTACTAATCTAAATTGTAGTTTTGTTTTGCTTGTTTGAATATCAAATGAGGGAAATAAGAATGGATGATCATTATGGGTAACACACGGACCATCCCCTCCTGAAACTATTGAACCTCAGGGACAACCTCCTGATGTTCAAACAAGAAGGGAATGAGACAATTCAAGAAATATGGCTGATGTTTCAATTAGTGCTACAACCATGCCCATCTCATAGAATGTCTGACAAGCTGTTGGGGAGTGCTTCTATCGGGGTCTTGGACTCGAGAATAAGAGCATAAATGATCAAATTTTTGAGGGCGGTATTCTCCACCAGCCCTACGAATTCGTCGCAACACTCCTTGATGGTATGGTTGACACCAACAAGGAAGCCCAAAAGAAACACGAGTGGAACGTACTAGTGGCTCAAGTAGACATTCTGTCCAAATGATTCATGGGGTTGGAAGTACAAGCCACGAAAAATGGAAAGAACCTCTTCCTTCGAGAATGTAGACATGGGAAGAAGCATGAGGATGTGCAAATGGATGATGCTCTTTCTCTCATTTAACAAAAACTCGAAGAGCAAGATAAGAATTTAAATGAGATGAAGGACAACATTGAAATGCTGAATGAAATGTCTACCTCAAACTCCATGACTATTTAGCTGCAGGATGCTCAAATCACCCATTTGATGACAGGTCGCTATCGACCGTTTGCCGAGGACTCGCCTAACTACACCATGGCTGACTCCGAGGATGAAGAATAGTTGTTGACTTGCGTCGTGTCGCGACGTTAACTAAGGTGCTGTTTGGGAGGCAACCTAAAAACCCTTTAATTACTTCTTTTTCTCTTATTTCTTGGTAAAATAATGGTATGTTTTTTGTACATGTTGAAGTGTAAAAAAGTGTTCGTAACTGTGTATAGTGACGAACAACAGGTTCAATCGGCGAATTGCCAAAGAGGTCGGCGAACCCAACCTATCCACCTTTTTGGCTCAAAGATATCTTCAAGTTGGGACCTATCAAACTCGGTGAACTGTTGAAATTATTGGTGCATTGCCGACTTTGTCGGTGATCTCGATGGAAATCGCCATTTGGATTCCCAAGCTTACTGGAAAGCTCTGTAAGAATCAGCGAGGCAAGTCATTATCCAGCGACTTGCCAAAATAATCCACAACTCGTTGAAAGATCCTGCAATTACGACTAATATCGCCGAGTGGTATGGATCTGAGGGGCTTGTGAGATAAAAGGTTTAAAATTCTCAACACGGTTCACTTTGATACATCTTCATGCCTCCAACTGCACCTTTGCACATTAATTTTTACATAAACCTGCATTAACTAAGTATTTTAGCATTGATTTATGCTCGGAACTTGGATTGCATTCCTAGCTATTCAACTCTCAATTGGTCATCGCAAAAGAGGGTTGTGCTTGCATGAGTCGGGTCTTCCTTAAGTTTACTCTTTGAACAATTAAAGTAGGATGGTTGTAAAGCATTTGAGTAAGTGGGTTTAAAATAGGCGCATTGGGTTGCTTAGCAAAGCTATGTAGAGCTCGTTGAACCACTCAGCGGTTTGCTTAACGTCCCCACCTCGCCTTCTTTTTAATGCTAAAATTGTTAAAGGTCTACAACCTGAAGCAGCAGAGATAACTACACCCAAAGTCGCAGGAAGAACCATGCCGCCCCGACAGATGAAGCAACTGCTTAACCAGGATTATCCTTTGCCTCCTTCTCTGTTTTTCTCTATTTGTATTTTCAGATGTTTGTTATTCGCATTTGAGGACAAATGTTTTTGTTTGTGGTAGGGTGAGGCCCACACCTTTTGTGTCCTACTTTTGTTCGTGTTTCGTGTATATATTTTGGTTGTTCTGTTTAAAATTGTGTTAATACTGCTTTTCTATGGATGTTTGAGCTTGTGGATCCTTTTATTTTAAATTGCAAAATGATTTTGAACCCGTCCAAAAAATTGGTGCCACCTCTCGTGTGTTGAATGTGGCTGTTCCTTGGCAAATTTGTGTCTCAGTTTCGATCAATACCAATGACTTGAAAAGTGCTTACAATCGAACGAACATGAATGTATGGCTACGATGAGGCCAAATGAAGTTGCATAGATAATATGTGAACTCTTTGCATCTCGTTGTTATTAGCCATTTATCAAATCGATTCTCTTGTGATGACCGTCGCACACTAGCAAAAGTATGGAGTCTTATTTGACTTAAGTGTCGATGCCTTGTGTGATAAGCTTACCTAGAACCATGCATGACAACACCGATAATTTACCCTGTTGGTCCGGTTGACTAAGTAAGACTTTCTCTTGATATGATCTTAGGCAACTTCGAAGAGTGTGAACCAATTTGACATATACCTCTTTTGTGACCTACCTTGTGAGTGTGTGATTCTCTCTTGAACATCCTTTGAGCCTTACCGTTCTTTGGAAGAAACTTGATGAAAACTAGACCTTTCTTAATCCATTACCTATAATCCTCTTGAATTGTGGTTAATTGAATAGGCAACTTAGGCCAAAAGTCTAAGTTGGGGGTGTGGTGAAAAAGAAAAAGGGAAAGTCAATAAGTGCAAGGAAAATCTCCTTTAACCCATGGTGTTGATAAAAATGAAACACTTCGATATATAAAAAAATAAGAAGAGAGAAAGAGAAAAAGAAAAAAAAAGAAGAGAAAGTTGTGGAATAAAGTACCAAAGAAATATGGTTCTGAACAATCCATGGGAAACGAATAATAGGATGACCTATGATGCACTAATGAAAATGATGAAGGAAAAATAAAGGAATTGTTGAGAGCACCATATTTCATGAGGATAAAAGTCATTGAGCCTAAATGACCATACCTTTGCACTTAGCCCCGTTACAAGCCTTGTTAAGACCTTTGTGATCTTGAGAAAGTCAAAACAATTAGAAAATACGGGCAAACCTATGGGTGAAAGCATGCATTGTGTTCATCTTTGTGAGTGTGAGCATTATATCTAATTCCTGAACTTTAAATTGATTATACCTTTGCGTGTGAAAATGGAATCATCATTTGTGTGAGGGCATTCGAAGGCTTTTGTTGAGCTTGAACTTGCATTTGAAGCAAGTATTGCGAGCTTGAGAATCTTTGGTAATGGTGTGTCACAACTTGAATCTTTTAGTACACAAGTAATCCTTGCATAAGTAAATTGAGTCTTGTTGTGTACACTCATAATTGAGTCTTGTTGTGTACACTCATAATTGAGTCTTGTGTAGCACTGTTTGAGACATCCTTGTTGAACTGCAGAACTTGAGTTTTACTTGAGGACAAGCAAACGTTTAAGTTTGGGGTGTTGATGAGTCCACAAATTGGACTCATTTAGGGCTATATTTTAATAGAAATTGTGTCCTCAAATACTTATTTTATCTCAATATCCGATGAAAACCCTTAAGTTTCAAGTATTTGAAGTTTGAAGGAAAGCATGGACACTATGTCGCAAAAAGGAATGAAAAGAACGAAGAAATGAAGGCATGAGGATCGTTGAGTCCACTTGGTGAGTCGCCGAAGGATCTTACTTTGCCTTTTGTTCTAGTGTGCTGAGCCCTGAAGGAAATGATCAAGTTGGCGGAAAAAAGGAGCAGTTGGCGCATCGCCGAGAAGTTCCGCGAAGCAGTACCATGTCGCCCAATAACCCAGAGCACGACGATGCTGAAGGATGGTGCAAGACGGCGATGAACTACACCAAAGGGGTGAATCGCCGAGTTGATCTGCGATTCTGACTAACGACGCCTAATGATCCGCTGCAGCACAAATCTGTGAAAACTATAAATACTATTTAGAGTTGTAGTTTTAAGACGGGAACATTTATTATAATTTTCATATAGAATAGTATTTTTTGATATTTTTGCTCTAAGTTTGAGAGGGTTTTGAAGACTTGAAGATCCAAGGGGTTTCATCTTCAAGATTTGGATTTGGGTCTCTTGGAGTCTTCAATTTTGGCTTGTATCAAGACTTAAATCTTCATACCCAGTTGAATGCAAGCTCAATTTGGTATAAATTACTATCTCTTATATATGTTTGGCCCCAATTCTTGGAGTGTGATTTAGCGAATATGGGTTAAGATAATTATTGGGTCTTGCTTGTTGATAGTTTAATCGTAGTTTAATTGTGATTTCATTTAGTAGTTGTGGATGAATTTAATGAATTTTTAGTTACAAATACAAGTTTATTTATGTGTTTTTGGCTTGATCGAGAGAGAGGTCGTAAAACTAAAACTACTAAATTGATGGCCGGTGGGAGTGGGTCGACATGAGGTTCAACTCGAGAGAGTGAATCCTAGTCTCATTCCCACACACTCAACTCGAGAGAGTGAGTGGGTTAAGGCGTAGGCTGGTCTTCATGCGGCAAGTGGGTGTCCGATAGGAACACATTTGAAACGGAGTAAGTTGCTCGAGAGAGCTTATCCCCCTTAAAGTTTAGCCTAGTCACAATTATTCTATGAATCTTCTATCGAAAGCATGTACCCAATAATTTAGCTTAACCCGTATTCCCATCACATCGCAAGGATCCCTTCCCATTACTTAGAAATCCTTGTTTATTTTGCTGTTTTTACTTACTAGTGACAAAACCCCATTGTTAATTGACACTCTTGTGTCCCCCTTTAATTTACAATATTTTTAATCGTTAATGTCTTTAGCTACGACCAGTTAGAACTAAATTTTATTTTTCTATTCATTCTCAAAACCACTCTCTTGGGAACGTTCCCAACCCTTGGTTAGATTACTAAATTATTGTACGATCGTAGACACTTGCATCGGAAGTTGTGTCTTGATTATGCAAACATCATTGTTCCCCACATCAAGGAGAGCCTTCACCTAAATTTTCGTGAAATTTCGAGACAAAAATTTTAAGGGTTTTATTTTGGGTCTTCATCTTGTTCTTGAAGTTCTTGAAGAACATTCAAATCTTCAAGGGGAAGAATATTCAAAAAGAAGGGGTTTGATTATGAAAAGAAAGAAATAGAAAGTGTTAAAGCGTTTATTAAAGAGGGAATTTACCAAAAGGGTTAAGTACTAAAGGACAAGTGTAAGGGGGGACCACTAGATTTCAAATTTCAGAATTTTGAAGGAGCTGCAGAGGTCCATTGGGCGAGTAAAAGAGGGCATCTCCCAACCATTCAACGCCTCGCCTTTTGGGCAGGTTGGTCGCCGAATTGGCTGCCAATTTGAGGGAGCTACTGGAACTTTCGGCGAGACCAAGCCTTGGTCACGGAGTCCCATCGGTGCATCGCTGAACTACCACCCTTATCGCCGAGTTGCCTTGTCCGTTTGTAGAGTTCGTTGAGTCCATTTTCAAGTTGACGAGATGAACTTCACTTTTGGCGAAGAAAAGAGGTCATTCGGCGATCTCAAACACAAGTTACTCCCAATCTCAGGTTTTTGAATTCTTAGTTTCTTTTCTTTTGATTCCCAAAGGTTCTCAAGAATCCTAAACTGATTTTCAACTTGTAACTACTCTACTTGTTGACCATTGGTTATTGAATTCATTTCTTTGTTTGTGCCTTTTCTTTTCGTACTTTTTTCGTTTACTTCGTAGTTAATTCTTGATTCAAGTTCGTTTATTTAATCGAGTCATCCGTTCTTCTTCAAACAAGAATCCATTCCGACCTAGAGTTGAAATTGGTACCTTGTGATCGACAGAGTATAAACAATTGTCAACATTAGCCGTGCCAATTGAGAGGTAATCAAAGGTGTGTAAACACGAGTGATTGTGAGTTCAATTTATTAACGCTAACATTGTTTGCTATTTGTTTTTGTGAGTTGTTTTAATGTCAGGTACAATGGAGACATGAGGAGATACGCAAGCACCTGTCTAAGAAATTACTTTGGCCACTTTGTTGAAAGTGTTGAACAATGTGAGAGGTGATATATAAAGGATGTATGCGAGGCTGGCTACTGTGGAAGGTAGAGTCAACTCAAATGACTCCACACCACAAGCTACTTTTCGTGCTTCTATGAGTGGACATGATCACAAAAAATTTCCTACTCTCACACCCTGAACCCTCCACCAAGCTTTGCACCCAACTTTCAATCAATTTGGTTCAAATAGCCAAAGTACCAATCGACCATTCCATTTTCCACTTAGTCAAGAAGCTCCACCAAGTCAAAGCCATCCTTAACAAACATCACTCAACCAAAATATTCCCTACCAAAGACCACAACCACAACCACAACCAAATCCCATGAATAAGGTGAGGAATGATAAAGATCAAGGAGGTTATGAGGGTGAAGGTGAAGAAGCACCATGGAATGAGTCACCAAGGAATCGACCAAGAGGTCAAGTCTTGCAAGGTGGGCCAAGAGGTAGATTGGGTCCAATGTCATTTGATAGGAGACAACATGGAGACCAATGGGAAGTCAATGTCAATCATGAAGTTGGTCAAGATGCTAGAGAAGAACATGGTAGCCGCTATCAAGGAGGACATCAAAGGGGTTACCATTACAATGACCAAGGTGGCCATGGAGGCTGAGATGTTGGCATCAATTCTTTCAAAATGACTCTTCCAACATTCAAAGGGGAATGCAATCCCGATGCTTACTTAGAATGGGAGTCGCAATGTGACCAGATTTTCAATGTAAATGATTTGGTGGAGGTAAAAAATAGTTGCTATGCTATTGCACAATTCGAGGGGTATGCAGTCACGTGGTGGGAATACATGAAGAGGTATCACTTGGTCGTTCAAGAAGGTCATCCTCCACCATGTCCCAAATTGAAAAGATTGATGAGAGCGAAGTATGTGCCGGAAAGATACTGCCAAGGATTACTTGCCATATTGCATAACTTGAGGCAAGGAAACAAAAGTGTTGAAGCCTATCATGACGAGTTCCAAAACATAGTCATGAAGTTGGAATATAGAGAAATTGAAGAACATGCCGTGATTAACTTCAAGGTAGGGTTGAACAAAGAGATCTCTTCGAAGATGACCATTCATAAGTTTGCTACTTTGAATGATGTCTTTGAGGCAGCCCATGAGATAGAGATGGAATTCAAAGAGGAGAAAGTGTCTAAGTATAAAACTTCATCTTCTAATTCTTGGAGCAAGAACAAAGGAATAGATCCAACATCGTCGAGTTGGGGCAAGGGTGCGGATCTCAAGAAGACGTATGAGAAAAAGCCCTTCGAAGGGAACACTCCAAAGTACCCACCAAGAGAAAAGGGTAACAATGACCAACCAAATTGCCTAAAGGTATTCAATGTCACAAGTGTAGAGGATGGGGTCATATTATGCGTGAGTGTTCAAATTGATTGAATTCTCTAATGCAAGGAGGTGAAATCTATCTTAGTGCGGAGGAGGAGCCAACATGTGATTGTGAAGAAGGTCCTCAAGAAGAAGATGAGTTTGAAGATGAGGAAGATGAGGAACCAGACCTTTGTGTCAAAGAAGGAGAGAGTGTCGCTCCTCTATATGTGGTGAGGCAAGTAATGATTCGTAAGGCCTTGGATGATCTGAGCCAAAGAGAGAATCTATTTCACTCCAAATGCTTCATCTAGGATAATGTGTGTTCCTTAATCATTGATAGCAGGAGTTGCGCAAATGTTGCTAGTACTGCATTAGTGGAATTCTTAAAACTTCCTACCACTAAGCATGCTACACCTTACAAACTTCAATGGTTGAGTGAGTGTGGAGAATTGAGGGTGCATCGACAAGTGATGATCAAGTTTAAGATTGGGAAGTATCAAGATGAGGTTCTATGTGATCTGGTCCCAATGCAATCTTGTCATGTGCTACTCGGGAGACCTTGGCAACATGATCGTTCAACCAAACATGATGGGAGAACCAACAAGTATTCACTTGTGTTGAATGATCATAAATATGTTCTTCATCCTATGTCCCCCTCTCAAGTTAATGATATATATCAAAGAATGAGTGAGTCGAGGGAAAAGAAGAAATGTGAAGAGGAACATGTGGAGGCCGAGAGCCAAGAAGAGGAGGAGAGAAGGAAATTAAGAGGAAACCCCCAAGTGTTGTTGGCTAATTACAAAGAGATAAGGGAGGAAATTGAGTCCGAAAGTTCTTTGATCCTTATCACACTTAGGGATCATGTACTACAAACTAACCAATCTCATTCTTCCCTTCCCAATTCTATTTCCTTTCTTTTGCAGGATTATGAGGATGTCTTCCCAAAGGAGTTTCCAAGTGGATTGCCCCCTCTTCGGGGAATTGAGCACCAAATTGATTTTGTGCCGAGATCACAATTGCCAAACAAGTCGGCTTATCGAAGCAATTGGGAGGACACCAAGGAGCTACAAAGGGTATGTGAAGGAGAGCATGAACCCATGTGTCGTGCTAGTTCTATTGGTTTCAAAGAAAGGTGGAACATGGCGCATGTGTGTTGATTGCCGAGCCATCAACAAAATTATTGTAAAGTATCGTCATCCTATTCCTAGGTTAGATGATATGCTTGATTGTCTATTTTGATGATATTTTGATTTATAGCAAGACCATGCATGATCATGTTGAACATTTGAGATGTGTGTTTGATGTGCTTAGGAAGGAACAACTTTATGCTAATATTGATAAGTGTTCATTTTATGTTGATGAAGTTGTCTTCTTGGGTTTTGTTGTGAGTTCAAGAAGGGTTGAAGTTGATGAGTCTAAAATTGAGGCTATTAAGAATTGGCCAATTCCAAAATCCATAAGCGATGTTAGAAGCTTTCATGGGTTGGCTAGTTTTATAGACGATTTGTCAAAGGTTTTAGTATTATAGCAGCCCCTTTTACAGAGGTAATCCTAAAGGATAAACCTTTTAAGTGGGAGAGGAACAAGCCAAAGCTTTTGAGGCTTTAAAATCTATGCTTAGTTCCGCTCTTTTGTTGCAATTACCTGATTTTGATAAAATATTTGAAGTGGAATGTGCTGCTAGTAAAGTAGGCATTGGAGCAGTCTTAATGCAAGACCAAAAACCCATTGCTTACTTTAGTGAAAAGCTAAAAGGTGCTACTTTGAATTATTCCACTTATGATCTTGAATTGTATGCCTTGATTAGGGCTTTGGGTAATTGGCAACATTACTTGTGGCCCAAGGAATTTGTCATTAGGACTGATCATGAGTCCCTAAAGCATATTCGGGCCTAAGGAAAGTTGAAGAAGAGGACGCCAAATGGATTGAATTCCTTGAAGCTTTCCCTTATGTAATCCAATACAAAAAGGGAAAGGAAAATGTGGTGGCCGATGCCTTGTCTAGAAAACATGTGTTGATAAATACTTATTCTTCCAAATTGATTGGCTTTGAATGTTTGAAGGCATTGTATCCCAAGGATCCCATGTTTGCTAAAATCTTCAAAGATTGTGAGGAATGGCACTACTAAAAAAACTGTTAAAAAAAACCTAAAAAGGGACCTCATGAGGACTCTTTTTCAAAAAAAGAGAGACCAAAAAAGAGACCTCAACGGTAGGTCACTATAATGTAGGTGGATTTTTCGTAGAGACCTCATGAAGTCGCAAAATAGAGACCTCACGAAGTCTCCAATTTTTTCCCCAAATTTTCTAAAAAGGGACCACATGTGGTAGCTAATTTATTATTATTATTTATTTAATTTTTTAATAAAAGAGGCCGCATGAGGTCACTATTTTATTATTTATTTTTATTTTATATTTACAGATAAAGACTTCATGAGGTCTCTGTACTACTTATTTACATTCATAAATAGAGACCTCATGAGGTCTCTTTTATTAAAAACACAAAAGATAAATAAGCGACCTCCTTGTCACATTATTTGGAAAACAAAATTATTGAAAGGAGACTTGTGAGGTCTCTTTACTGCATTTCTAAAAATTAAATTGTAGAAAAGAGACCTCATGAGGTCTCCCCTTGGCAATTTTTGAAAAATAAAATGCAGTAAAGTGACCTGATGAGGTCTCTTTTCTAGAAAAAAAATTGGCAGCTTATTACTGCTTTTGCAGCTGCCCACCTGTCATTTTAATTCAATATATATTCTAATCAACCAAATCAAGCTCAAAGAGATGCCAACAATCGATCAATACAAAAAAATACATTTACTAAATATTATGTTATAACTTAAAGTAATTCAAATTCGAAAGAATAAAACATAAAAGTCAAAGTTCTATAATAGGATTTCAAAGATATCTAACATTAACTAAACACATAATAAGTCTCATAAAACAACCTAAGTAACAACTTTAGACCATATCTAATACAACTCTAATCTTCAATATTTCGGCAGTGAGTTTTCCACATCTTCCTCGTGATCTTCCTCATTACTAGACTCCTCAATCAAATCTCTTTGTTGACCATATGCTGGAGGTTGAGATTGAGAGGGTCGAGGAGGGAAACAGGCATCACTGGGACAAGGGAGAATCCCTCCTGAAGCAAGTAATGCATCAAATTGAGCTTTAAGATCTGCAAAATCTATGTCCCTCCTCCTTTCCCTAACCTTCGAGGCTTCAACTTGACTAGATAACTCAACTATCATCTGCTTCAAATCCAGATTAGTCTTCCTCAATTCATCATCATGGGAACTACATAGTCCTTCTAGCTCAGAATGATATTCACGAAAGGCTTGTTGCGGCATGCCATAAGCATATCCATATCTACTCGGACCACCAACCAAGTCTAGACAAATTATCTCATCCTGCTCTTGGCTAAGTGACATGCCTTGGTTATCTTCTGGTAGAGTCTGGCGGAAATCCTCCAAGGCTTGAAGATATTGATTCTGAATTGAACGGTAAGAGTGTTAGAATATAAATTTAGAAAATAAAGTAATTATTATTTCAAATTAGAGGCTTACATAGGTCAGTTGAGCTCGTGGCTCAACCCAAACGTCTGGATCTCCAGGATTTTTCTTCTTCCTTGTGTGTGTAGCCTTGAATGCTTCAGCCTGAGTTACAGACCTCCCTAGTTCCTTTTCCTAGAAATGAAACTAATTAAGTTATAATCAATAGTAATTGAATATTAATACCTACAATGTATATGAATTAAGAAAAATGACAAGTTTTTGGCTAAAAACATCATTGAACTATATTCTAAACTTAAAGTACATCCTTTTACTGTCACGGTTAATAGATAACATCCTTCAAATATATAAACATTAAAAAAATCTATCCATTAGCTAAGACCGTTAAAATCTAATAGAGTGGGTGAAATTCACTAAAAAATCTTCAGATTTGAACACTTCATTAACACCCACATTCTCTCATTTCTCTGAAAAAAGAATTTTAACTTTCATTAGTTAAAGTGTGCTTCATTTTCCATACCCACCATCCTAGTCGAAGATGTGGAGGAGCATCACTCTAATGTTACTATAGTTAAAAAGAGGGTCGTTTAACTGAACCTCCACCTGAACCAACAATTCTTCTTGAAGCTCAACATGTGTCTTTTACTCTTGTTGAGAAAGAAGCTACTAAACATGACAAATTTAAAATTGTTGAAATGAAAATGATCCCTCCATCTTTGATTTATTTTTAATAAGAAAGAAATAAAGTTTGAGATCTATATGATTACGAGGGAAAGGCACTTGAAGAACTTAAATTTATTGTTCAAGAAGCTATTAAAAATCAGACCTTTACTACTAGAACAACAACAAATTTGCCTCAGAAAATATCCATATGGGGAGTGCCACTAATGAAAGATTTATATGAGTGATGTCATTTTGTTCAATTTTATTAGAGTTGGAGATTTTAAGGTTAAGGAGTAATTTGCTATGTTAAAGACAGACGAAGTGTTAAGATTTAGAAAAGATCGATATTATAGCTACTGGTTAGCCAATTTAAGAAGGAAGAAGATTGACTATGACACATACCAGTTTTCTCCTCACATTTTCTTGACTTTGTGCCCCGCTTGTGTGTAGAGAACCACCCTTAGTAGATGTTCTGGCCGTCTTGCCGATCTCACTCATCTGCTTGAACCTTGCATCCGTCTCCCAATGTTCAACTAACTTTTCCCAATCCTCAGATAGAATCCATCGAGGCTTCTTATCTTTTTACGAGCTTTCAGAGACAAACTGGCAAGTAGACTCCCAGCTTTCTTGTGAAAGTTCGCACAAATTTGAGTCTCATGTTCCGGACACCAAGCACACTTTTTCTGCAATTACAAGATACATTGTTTTTTATTAATAAACATTATTGAAGACAAGTATTTAAATAGAGTTAAAGCAATAAATTTTAATATACCCTAAACTCCAAAAATATTTGCCTCCTGAGATCAGCTAGCATCTTGCCCCAACTCGAAAATGAACCTCTATAAAGATCTTTGATGGTCTGAGAAATGATCCTCACAGCATCGTCTGGATTAAAACTGTAATAAAACTTTAAACACGTATAGGTTAAAACTAAGACAATTAAGAGATAATCATAAAATAAAAATATTTTATAAGAAAATATATCATACGTATAGTCGTCAGGCTCGATGACAAGTCTGTTGTATATATCCCTCACGCCAACTTGTGTATGGACCTGATCATGTGTGGCTGATTGATTTATGATAGGAGTGTCAGGACTGCTGCCTCGAATGTGAAGACTAGACATCCCAAGATTTGAAATAGATGTTGATGAAGGTTGTGAGTCTATAGGGGTGTGATTAACTGTGCAAGAGACACTAGACGTCGGTCGCTGAGACTCAGGAGGCAAATGAGTGTATCCATGTGGGGTAGCATATCCTGATGTGGGCATCATCACAGGCGCCTGGGGGGTCTGCTGAGTATATTCCAATGGTGGATGCATATAGGTCGATGGAGGATGAATCTGTGGAGGCAACTGAATATGAGACCCGATCTGCCTAGAATTGCAATGTACCGGAGTGTCTCATGGTGGGAGAGATGGTGTGGAGTCTGATCTGATATGTATCCCTGTCGATCGCCTACTAATCATGCTATCTTTTTTCTTCTTCTTTTTGGGGCATTATCAATAGCTTTATTCTTCCCACCACCTGCCATCTAAGTAACAAAAGCATTTCAAGTCAGTACGCATGATATAGAGACAACTATACATCAAATATTTTCTGGTTCATGTTTCTTCAGAAGAATAGCATGATAGTTATTCTGCACTTTAAATTCCACCAGATTAAACACTTCAAATTGGTGTGCTTTAGGGAATCTAGAAAAGGATCTTTACAACATAAAATGTGGTCGAAAACACAACTTCAGTAGATTTATCAATATAATAGTGTAACTAGATTTTTTAAATGTGGATCAGACAATTGATCAATAAACTGAATCTCTGGCCTCTTAAATCAGTAGGTCAGATTGTATAATGCAAGAGATATTTATGATCATCTAGTTTGTATTATCAGATAATGACAAATTTGAGTTTAATGCATCTCTGTTTCAAGATTTATGCTACAGACAATCAAAAATTACCATATATATGATTTTCCTCCAATCCTAAGAAGATATCAACATGGACTTGTCAAATTGCAACTCAAAAGGAAAACAGATAATTGATGAAGATAAAACACAAGTCAAATTATATTGAATGTAATTAAAATGAAGTTCAAGAAAATAAAGTTTTATGAAAATCTAAATATAAAAAAATCAACATAGTAATTGCTATTCCTCCTCATCCTCATTCTCTTCTTCTGACCATTCTTCCTCTTCTGTCCATTCTTCTTCATCTGGACATTCTTCCTCATCTATTGATTCATTCCCCCTTCATCTATTAGTTCTTCTATCTCAACCTCTTCTAATATGTGTTCAGGATGCTCTAAATCATTTTCTAACTCAGTGTCCACTGTATGGTGAACACTTGATATGTCATCATCCAAGTATGCAACATCCAAAACGTTTTCAACTTCTACACGCCCCATGGGTTTGGTTTTAATTACCACCAACCAATCTGATTTATCTGGACGCAAGGGATAAGGAGCATAGTACACTTGTTTAACATTTTGCGCGATGATGAAAGGATCATATGATCCATACTCTCTTGTGTGTCTTACTTCGATGATATTATATTGTTTGATTTCTCTCGTACCTCTTTTGGGGGTTGGATCAAACCACTTACATTGAAACAATACAATTTTTTTCTGGCCAATAAGAGTACTCCATTTCTAAAATCTCCTTGAGTACTCCATAATAATCAATTCCATCCTGATTTCTATCACCACCTTTCACCCAAACTCCACTATTGTTAGTTTCTTTATGTTTGAAGCATTCTTCAGTATTGAATTTAAAACCATTTACAAAATACTTGTCCATTGAATAAATCTTAATGGGTCCCCAAGACAGATCCTTGAAAAATTGGTTAAATTGACCATTATTTGTGTCATAAACCTATAAATATTTGAGAAGTAGGAAATTATCATTAATAAAATATAAATCTTTCAAATAATTATAGCATTATGAAAATCTTATAAGACTTACATATTTTTTAAACCATGTTGAAAAAAACTCAAATACTTTATTATTGCCATAGAAATGCATGAAGTAGCTGTCAAAGAGGATGAATATTGAGTTAGTCATTTAGCCTTGTAATTACATATTTAGTGCAAACTAATAACAACTTACTCAAGAAATGGTTTAACTTGTGGGCAATTCAACAAGACATGTGTCGATGCAAACTTAAACTCCATTGCATTAAGGTCCCTCCTTGTAAGTTTTTTTGAACCTTTGCCTGGTTGATTGAAGATTGATAGTGGCTTTGCAAAAGGATTAGAGTCACCACCATCGTCATGACGATAGGGTCTATTTCGCAAGCATTGCATATCAATATCAAAGTAATAAGAACCAAAATGAGTTGTTTCCCTAGCAAGATAGGCTTCAACCATTGCGCCTTCAAGTCTATGTTTTTGCTTCATACCCCGTTTAAACTTGCCAATAGTTCTACATAATATTATATTATGATTAATTTTAACAAAATATTATTAAATAGAAAAATATTAAGAGTTAAACACTTACCTCTCATATGGATAACATCCATCTATATTGAATCGGGCCTCCGAGATGAGCTTCGTGCACTAGATGCACAGGAACATGCTCCATAACATCCCAAAATCCAGGTGGAAGAATCTTCTCGAGCTTATTTGTAATTATAGGAATATTTCGTTTCATCTGAACTTGGTTGTCTTCTGTCAAAGTATTAGAACACAAGTCCTTGAAGAACAAGCTAATTTCAGTCATAGGTTTCCAAATTCTATCAGGCAAGCCACTAAATGTGATGGGGAGTAATGTTTCCATGAAGACGTGACAATCATGACTTTTCATACCATGCAACTTTCCATGCTCCATATCGACACGTTTCCCCAAATTTGAAGCATGTCCATCAGGCATATTAAGCTGCTCAACCCATTCACATATTTTACTCTTTTGATCCATTCTAAATGAATAAATATCCTTAGGCTTGAAGAACTTGTTGTTCTGTTTCTCCTGCAACCATAACTCTTTTCGCCTACAGTATTCTGGTAAGTCCATTCTAACTTTAACATTATCTTTTGTCTTGCCAGTGATATCCATTACTGTGTTAAATAAATTATCAAAGTAATTTTTTTCGATATGCATAACATCAAGATTATGTCGAAGAAGATTATCCTTCCAATATGGTAACTGCCAAAATATACTCTGTTTTGTCCAATTATGAGTGACACCATACCCATCAAATTTGTACGGTTGTTCTTCTGTAACCTTTGGAAGGTGTTGAACCCTCTCCCAAACTTGTTCTCCGGTCAATATTGGAGGTGGACATCCTCTTTCAACAGTATTATTTTTTAATGCATTTTTCATACTCCTAAACTCATGATCCATTGGCAAGAATTGACAATGACAGTCAAACCAAGAGTTTTTCCAGCTGTCATCCACCCGACAACATTCTGTACGCAGGAAAATCATTAATAGTCCACATTAAGGAAGCCCGCAATTTAAAATTTTGCTTAAGAGATACATCAAATGTTTCCACCCCTTGAATCCACAATTGTTTCAATTCATCTATCAAAGGTTGCAAGTACACATCAATCAAGACTTTTGGATTGCGGGGGCCAGGAATGACACAATTCAGAAATATATATGGACTGGTATTACACATCTCAGGTGGAAGATTATATGGTGTTAAAAATACAGGCCAACAAGAATAAGGTGCAGCAGAAACAGAATGTGGAGTGAATCCATCTGAACATAAACCCAATCTAATGTTTTGTGGTTCTGCTGCGAAATCGGGATAAGTTCTATCAAAAGTCTCTCCATCGGATGTATGACACATAATACCAGGTGGTCTTCTATTTTCATGGTGCCATCTCATATGAGGAGCAGAGCTATTTGATGCATACAACCTCTTTAACCTTGGTATAAGAGGTAAGTAATGCATCGCCTTAACAACAACTTTGTTCTCACTAGGAGCAAGCTTATACCTAGATTTTCCACAAAACTTACATGATTCTAGATAAATATCATCCTTATAGTATAACATGCAACCATTTTCACAACAATGGATTCTCATTGATGACAGTCCTAATTTTGACACCAACCTCTTTGCCTTATAGAAATTATCATGTATCTGTAGTTTTGGGTTAACTAAATCATGCATAAGGTCAATAACAGAGTCCATGGCCCCTTGAGAAACATTCCAATCTGATTTGATACTTAATAACCTAAGAGCAATAGACAACTGGGAGTGAGGACTCCCCTCATATAAAGGCCGACTAGCAGCTTCCAATTGTTCAAAGAAAATTCTACATTCAGCATTGGGAGCTTCTTCAACATTATTACCAAATTCAAAATCAGAATGCACCCCATACGCATCCTGAACCATTTCGTTCATTCTATAATTTTGTCTATTAGATTTCGCCTTAGTACTAGTTTCACCAACAATATAGTGTTGAAATACAGAAAAACTATTATCAATTTCTCCATAACTAGTCCACACTGTGTATTCTTTTTTAAACTCATTTTGTTAGAGATGAAGCGCAACAATATCTGGTTTTTCATAATTCATACATTGACATTTGTTACAAGGACACTTAACCAAGTCATTACGTTGAAAAGGTTCTAGTGTCTTTGCATACTCCACAAAACCAGCAACACCTTCTACAAATTCAGGCCTCAACCCCATTCGACCAAAATTAGTCATATTATACATCCAACTACGATCCATCTACACAAAGATCACAAAATTTAATTTTTTAAACATTAAATTAAGTAATAATTTACAATCCTAGAAAATAAATTGTAACATTCTACTTAAGCATTTACAATCCTAAAGTCATCATACTTTGCATCACTAGAGAGTCATAACCTCTATATATGAGTGTTACACAAATTAGTTGTTCACTTATTTCCAAATCAAAAGGAAAAAAGTCACTTTTTGTTTCTTTTCTTGAACTTATTTGGTTATCTATGGAAATCTTTATCTTTAGGGACTTATAAAAAAGGGACGGACAAAAAATTGAGTTGCAATTATACACAATATCCAACAACCAATTCAGATTTAAAGCTCATCTGACTAATTTTAGCTCTAGTAAATTATGTCATCAAATATGAAAAATAAAACTAATGGGTGTCCAAGAAAATCATGTGCAACCCTGAAGTTTTTAGTTGGACATTCAGAACTAAATAGACAAGCCAAAATTTAGCCACTTTGCTAAAAAAGATAACAAGAAACACTAACCAACAGTAGAATATATGTATACGTCAAGGCAAATAAAAATTTTCTTTCACCAGTAAATCTTAAAAACCATAAACAAAAACATCAGGTACAGTACATACAACTCTTTTGATTTTACTTCTTATTTTATTCCAAAATATCTTATAAAGAAGCAAAGAAAAATATAAGAAGAGAACAAGAAACAATGTAAAACAATAATTATTTATGCCTATAAGAAATTCTATAGAATCTCATTCATGGTACAGAAGCAACACTAGTGGAAACTGCTTCAATAATTGCTTTGCTTCAACATTTTCCTACTATTTATGGTGGTCCTTGATTCTCTCATTAACCAGAAATAATCATTCTTGTGTATTGTGCACTTGCTGGATGACCCTCAAACAATTCAAAAGACCACTTCTTATACATTTATTAGTATTGGTTGTATACTGTTGGAAATTACTTTTAGACTAGTTAATATAATTTAGATCCTTGAGGGTCTACATGCATAATCCTTTTGTCCTTTGAGAATATCTAAAAGACTAAAGTTTGGGACCCTTAAGATTTGGAAGTGCCCTTACCCATCCTTTAAACCATCTTGACAAATCAGTTCAGTTGCACCTACTGCAGCTATAGTAGTAAATTATATTATGATTTAACAGGGAAAAAATAAAAGAACCTTTAATGACATGAAGCAAATATATACATCATCTATACTCAGAATTTACCAAATATTTTTATATTTGAATCTGCAATCATTCCCTGAACTAAAATTACGCACATGGCTTCCATCCTACCACTCCCCTTCTTCCTCAAACTCGAGATAAGAAGTGTATTTAACATGTGTTAATATTCAGAGGGAAAGTCTACCCTTTTGTCTTGTCTTGTATAACTCAAGGTGTAATATAATCAGAAATTCCATTAGAAGAACATATCAATCAACCACAATACAATTCCAAATTAATTTTGGTCTTCAAAGGTGTATCATAATTAGACCATACACCAGCCATGAAACCCCATTCCATATACAAAGTTGCGATCGGGAAATCATAATTCTAAAAGTTTGATTGAATATCAGCAAGCATTACACCTTAACTAGCTAGCTACACATGCTCACAACTTCTCAAATTAAAAAATTAAAAGCTTCAAAATTACCTGTTCAAAAATTCGACGACAGAAACTACGGCTTCAAAAAGTGAGTGAGTTGCCGGAGGCTCAACAGAGATGCAATTCTGTCTCTGAAGCTGTACAATCGTTGTGAAGAAAAGGGAGAAAGAGACAAGTTAGGGCTTTATAGGTGAAATCAAACGTAGGAAAGAGACGTGCTCAGTTAATTAAAAAAATAAATGTCTCTTATTTTATTTTGTTTTTCCTTTTTATAGTCAAATTTGGTCAGTAATATTATTTAAAATAAGAGACATCAAATTTGGTCAATAATATTTTAAAATAAGAGACCTCATGAGGTCTCTTATTTTAAAATATTATTGGAATCTGACTGAAAAAAGGAGAACTCACAAAGTTTTTAAAATTTATTTTTTATTTTTTATTTTCATAGGCACAGTAGCAGCCAAAATAAATTTTAAAATAAGCGATCTATACTAATTTATTTATATATATATATATAATCGACCTCATGAGGTCTCTTATTTAAAAAATAAAATCAAAAAAATTATAGATGCAAATAGTGACCTCATGAGGTCTCTTTTTAGCGACCTACTTTTGAGGTCTCGATTTTTAGGTCTCTTTTATCAGTTTTTTTAGTAGTGTGGGAGAGGGAAAGGTGGATGAGGGATACATCTTCTACTCCCTATTCCAAGTTTGTTGGTTTCTTGTTCAAAGGCAAGAGACTTTCTGTGCCTATGAGCTCTTGGAGAGAACTATTTGTGTGGGAGGCACACAATGGGGGTTTAATGGGTCATTTTGGTATTGAGAAAACTAGGGGAATTCTTGAGGAACAATTCTATTGGACTAAAATGCATAAAGATGTTCGAATTTGTGGTCAATGTGTTGAATGTCGACGTGCTAAGTCACGCCTCCTTCCCCATGGTTTACACACTCCACTCCCCCCACCCCTCAAATACCTTGGCTCGATATTTCAATGGACTTTGTTTTTGGTTTGCCAAGGACCAAAAGAGGTAGAGCTAGCATCTTTGTTGTTCACTACTAAAAAACTGCGAAAAAACGACGGACGACATCCCTCTAAAAAGCGACGTCATTTGTCACGCTGTCCGTCATTTTTTAATAAAAATAATTATTTTACAAAAAGCGATGGACGGCATCTCTTAGTCCGTCGCTTTTTTTTTTGCGGATTTTTTGCGATATTTATATATAATTAATAATTATTTATTTAATATATATAGAGACGCCGTCCGTTGCTTTTTAATAAAAATAATTATTTATAAATTAAACAATAACCACATTGTCTGTCGTTTTTAATTTATTTTATTTTATTAATTAGTTTTTTTAAAAAGCGACGGACGACATCTCTTAGTTCGTTACTTTTTGGTCAAAATATCTAGTCAAACATTTTTACTAAGCGACGGATAGTGTCGTTTAGTCCGTCGCTTTTTAGTCAAATTTTAAAAATGCGACGGACAAAGAGACGTTGTCCGTCACTTTTCATTTAATTATGTTACAGTAGTGATAGGTTTTGCCCTAAATTTCCCATTCTCTTTCTCTCTTTTCTCTCTCTTCTCTCCCTTCTCTCCCCATCGCCGGACCACCGATTGTCGCTGCCACCACCGTCCGTTGCCAGCGCCATCATCCTCCCCCCGTCGCCGGCCAACCCCAGCTGCCACCCCGCCCAAAAGAATTCCCCAACTGCCCCTCCTTCTTGATATAAGGTTAGGGTTTAATTTTTATTTTTATTTTTTTGAATTCTAGTAATTATATTTGATTTCTTAGTTGGTATATTGTTTTAGTTTGTTGAATTTTGTTATTGAATTGTTAATTGTACATTTGATTATTGTTAGTTAGGGAGAGAATTGAGGATTTTTTAGATTTTAGGGTTAGTTTTCTTTTAAATTGGGGATTTTTAAATATGATTGTAAACTAAGTATTAGAAGTTAGAACTAACAAATAATTAGAGGTTAGAAGTTAGATTAGTTTCACATTGATAGTTGAAATTTTGGTTAGTTGAATTATATTCTTGATCTTAATTAGAAATTCTTGAACTTATTAGAAATTCTAGAAATTAGATATGAACTTGAACATATATATAGATATATATGTATAACTAATTTTTGGATTAGAAGTGTATATATGACTAATTTCATAGATTAGAGATATGAACTTGAATTAATTAGGAATTAACTTGAACATGAACTTGGAACTAATTAGCTTGAATATATAACTAATTAAGTTTCGAAATTAGATATGAACTTGAATTGAAAACTTGAACTTATTAAAACTTGAATATATATATAACTAATATTCTTGGATTTGAAGTTTATATTTAACTAATTTTAGAACTTTCATATGAACTTGAACTTGAATATAACCAATTCATGGATTAGAAGTTTATGTATAATTAAGTTTAGAAATTAGATATGAATTAACTTGAATTTAGAACTTGAACTAATTGAACTTAGAACTTGAAGGTGATATATAACTAATTGAATTTGTGATTTTAAGACTAGTTTAAATTTGAAATTATAACTTGAATTTACTATAAATTGAACTTAATTAGGAATATGAACTTGAAATGTTGTTGACTTTAATTTATTAGACCTTAATTTTTATTCTTATTAGAACTTGGATGTTATTTGAACTTAATTAGAATTTTGTAGTACTTGAAAATCTTATTGACCTTAATTAATTTGAAATTAATATAAATTACGTAGAACTATATTAAACTTAATTAATTTATAATAACTTGAAAACTTAATTAGAAATTAATATAAATTTAATTTTGATCAACTAATTAACTAGAACTTGAACTAAATTTGAACTTAATTAATTAGTATTCATTAATTAATTAATTAAGATTCAACTTTGTAGATCTTGAACTAATTGAACTTAATTAGACCAAACAAAGCATATTTTGAAGTTGAACTTAGACTTGAACTTGAAATTAGAACTTGAACTTAGAATTTGAACTTGAACTTGAAATTAGAATTTGAACTTGAACTTAGAACTTGAACTTGAAATTAGAACT